>JARHVA010011207.1:0-15000 GCA_037957365.1 Torreya grandis | reverse complement strand
GAATGTGGCCAAGACTTGAAGAGAGAGGTATTTGAAGAAGACTTCATGTCTGGTCATGAAGTTATGAATGATCATATCAATCATGAAGTGGAGCGTACTATCAAGGATATATGTTAAATCACTCTTAAAGAAGTGGAAGTCCTAAGAGAGTCTCATAAGACCAAAGTAGATGAAATATATCTCGAAGATGACATTTATAACGAAGAACATTTATTGAAGAAGTTCAATGCCATATGTAAGGAATTTGATAAATTACATAAAGATTTTTCTTCTCAAAAATATTTCACATTTTATGACAAGGTATATGATGAGTCTAATGAACATGATCTTGAGTTTTCAATCAGACATAAAGATGAAACTCATTCTACTAGTCATGAAACTACTATGAAGCCATTTGATGATGCTAGTGTGTAATAAGTTGTAGATATGGATAATGATGTTAAGGTAGATATTTTTGTAAATAAAGAATATTTAATAGATCCATCTAATATAAAACCATATTTAGAGATGTGGGAACATTGTGAAGGAAAGCTTGGTACTTCCAAACATTAAGCACATTCTGTCAAAGAGGAGAGTAAGGTTGAGAGGACTGTCATAATTTTAAACTTACACATTAATGGCCAAGTACATGAGAAGGTTGAGACTATTTGGGTTTAAGAATATTTAATGTCCATAATCAACCTACATGGAGCTACTTGGTTCTTATTGAACCTCATGCCACTGAAGTTGGAAAACACCATGAAGAAGATGGAGGAATCAATGCTAAAGGTCAAAAGGACACATGTCTCACTAAATACTTCATGTCATGAAACAAAGAAGGTTTTAAAATTTCATTTTGATCTAGGAGGGAGGTATTTTTAGTTTTTAGTTGTACATAGTCATTTGTTTTCTACTTTCCTAAGTGCTTTGAGCACATGTGTGTCTTGTTAGTGTGTTTGATTTATTTTGTGTGTGTCTTTTGTTTTGTGTGGTTGAGGTAATTAGTTTTATTGTCTTGGTCTAGATTGTTATCAATGATCAAATTCCTATTTTGTGTTTTAGAATTTAGATGACTCCTTAATATTAATGAACTGATAAGGCTACTGGTATAATTAGTATAGTAGGCATACTACCCCTATGAATCACCAATTTATTCACCAAATTTGACTCTACAAGTCAAATTAGGACCCCTATAAGTATTTTTTTTATTTTTAGGTGTTTATGGGTCTAATTTTATGTCATGAGATGTATTATAGGTTAATTTATGTCATTTAATGTTATACTAGCCTTGGTCCTTAGTTTAATACTTTTACTCCTAGGAGTCATTTTGAGGTTAAAAAGGGGAATTTAATGACTTGTACGACCTCCTTAGGAAGTGTTAAGGTTAAGTGAGTTATCTTATTCACTAGTGTCATTCAATAATTCTTGTATATACCTTATAGCCTATATATTCATCCATGACTTCATAATGAAACATTGATGTGGGAAGGTTCAAATCAGAAAAGTGTATGTTTGGTTAGTCCTTTGATCTGATGTGTAACAGTAACTAGTTAGAAGTCATAAATGTTTTTGGTGTATCACCTCCCTTAGAATAGTTTTATTTTAATTTTATCTCTCCCTTTTCCCTCACAAAGTTTAGGTGTTTTAGTGATTCAAAGTGGTACACCAAGGGAGCTAGCCTTATTTAGAGATTCACCTCATTCATAGGCTACCCAAAAGCCTATAGGTGTTTTAATTGTGCCACTTAGATGAGGAAAGATGAGACATCTCCTCAAAGGGTGAAAATCCAAGTGAAAATAGTGTATATTAAATTCATTTGCCAAAGCTTATATTTATTTGACCTAGGAATATTGACCTTATAGAAAAATAAATCCTTTTAACCCTATGGTTTACACATTTATAGTTCTAGTTTGCATTCATAGGGATTAGAAGATATTGTTTTAGTTTTCTATGGATGGTCGAGCCATCCAAATGGCTAAACATGTATCCATAATAAAATACAAATCATTTTTATAAACCCTAAGAGACAAATATATACTTATAATTTTACTATTTCAAATAATAATTAAATAAAATCACCAACCTTTCAATAGCTTCTAAAATTGACACTTATTGAACTAGAATAAACTTCACCCTTATCTCTCTATTCTTATTTATTCTCTTCCCTATGCCATGCAATGATTTTCTCCATGTCTCCTCTTATCCTTATTATTTTATCCATATTTATCATTCATACTTTGTATGCAATTGTTAGCATGAATCCCACATTTATCCGTACATAATCCCCATTATCTACCAAAATTTAAACTCATCCTAGTTAACCCCATTTTGACATATCCAAGAAACCCCTAGTTCTCTCAAACTTTCCATAAAAAATTTTAATCATTATTTTATTCCTTTTTTTTACATGGTCTTCTTAACATTACATGCCTATATAATAGCTTCACAAAAGTCCAATATTGATATTATTGTCAGTGATAAATAACACTATGAACATCACCATTGACTATGCATTCAAATACTGACTTAGGTTTAGTTCTTAGGATAACAATTAAATCTTTGTAATAACTTAGTAAAGATAATTAATCATAATGACTTTGAATAATAAAATGACTAGTATAAAGTCAATTATATTATTTTAATGTAAATGGTAAATCAAACAATAATTATACCAAAACATAATGGTATTATAACAATGTAGTCATTGCTATTACTGATTTATTTAGAATATTTAATGTCTTTAGTTATCTTTTATATTTTAAGGAATTAATATGAATAATGATATTTTTTGAATATCATAATTATAACCAAATAATGTCTAAAATGTTATAAGGACATTATTGGTTAGTCTATAGATAATAGTAAATAGATACTAAAAAATAGATTTACCAAATCATTAAAATAATATTACCCATAATCATGGATTCATTAACACAATATGATAAAAATAAACATTATGCACTTAGTCAAAGTACTACAACCATAATGCAATGACACAAAATTAGACCTTCATAAGCATTAAACTAACTAAAACACATAATCAATCATCTAAATGTAGATAACATCAAAGATGTATTAAATTTAACAATCTAAACAATGCATATCATGAGTGATATTTATCTTGGTGTGTGCATGGGTTCTAGTCATTCCTCTATCATCCTACAACACCTCCATCTGTGCCATCCTCTCTAATGATGCTCTCCCTCTATCATGCTATGAGGGATGATTCTCTCTTGCATCCAACTCATGACAAGAAGGTATTTATCCTATAAAATCATGATATATATCATAAAATATTTCTATAAAAACCAATCAACATGATCATAATGTAAAGATTATATAATATAGCTAACTCATAGAAATAAAATCATGTAATCAAAGAAACATACAACTTTCTCATAAAAATGTATGACTTTTATCTTAATTAAATAGTAATTAATCAATTTAACAACCATAATAGTCCACATATAAATAGGTGTATTAGCTTAGTGATAAATAAGGATGTGACTGATCCAATTAGGACACACAACACATAACCTTACACCAATACTGACTAATGCAACTTTTTACAATACAACATGAAATTATCAAAGATAAAGCAATCAACTATAAAAATAATGCCAACTAAGAGGTCATCCTAAGTGTTTTAAGATTATTAAAAGGGTTTGATTTTAATGCGATAGGAGATTTGGATGAAATAGGGAATTAGAAAGGCAATTTATGGATGGTTTCAAGATGTTTGGGCTGAAAGGGATATGTGTTGGAAAATAGTACTATCTTGGTATTGGGGCCTAATCCTTCACTTTAAAATCTTATAGAGATAATGGTTTCAAGTTATTTTTTAATATATACCATCAATCACATATTTATACTTCGACAAAAGCTTAGTTGGCTTCCCCCTTGGTGATGAAATCCAAGCAAGCAGACCTTAGGAAGACAAGTGTTTAAATACATTTTTAATGTTATGTGATTTGGTAGGTGTGAAAAAAAATTAAAATAGTGTAACTAAAATGATAATTTGAAAAACCACCTATTTATACTATGTGAGCTACTATAAACATGAAAATGTTTGAAAAGGAAATATGAATTAATTACTAGAAAATAGTTATTAATTCCTTGATTGAGAATAGTATAGAGTTAGTCAGGGGATATTGTATGCAAATAGTATAGAATATATTTGACTAGGTCACTACTATCTTATATAAAAAAGGTCTTTAAAAACATAGTCAAATAGGTTGACTATGTATCTTAGATAAAAGACACACTATAGAACTAGGTCTATCGGGTTGACCTAGTTAGCTATAGGGTTGTAGTTTTAAAGATTGCTAACTTATAAGAAATAGAACTGAAAGAAAGATTGAAATGATAGAGAAAATAAATAGAGGAACCTTGGTGGGATTGAATATGGTTAAGATTTCAAATTTTATGATGTAATTCCCTTTTTATTGCTTTCAAAATTTTCAAATTAGGTTGACTGGTTTGAATAAGTTCTACAAAACCATGTATGCTAAAGAATAATAGGGAATAGGGTTGACCTATTCGATAGTGTTTGTTGACCTATATGCTAGTAGAAAGAATTAGTAGAAAATATTTACCTATTCTATAGTGTATGATAATCTATAATTGAATAAGAGTATTGTGTCAACCTATTTTATCTAATAATCTATAGCTAATAAAGACCTACACAAATAGAACATAGTCATTTTGAAGTGACTATGTGTTAAAACTACACATAAAAAGTTAGAATTATACAGAATGGTTTGATATAGTACCAAAAATAAGGAAAAATATAATAAAGTGGTAAAAATTATAACATGAAATAAAATCTACAAGGTTTAGATTCATGTTAGGTTCACTAGAATGTATGCAGTGGAAAATGTAATAGATCTATAAATCAATCCTAGATCAAAGAAGATAAATCCTACTTACACTTCTAATTATGGATTCATTAGTTATTCAGGGTCATTACCAAGATGGATCCATTAGACATAGCCAAGTGATCTCTTAACATGATATATTCACTAGGAAAGGTTCCAAAGCATACAGTAAAGCAAAACTATGTAATAACCCTAACTAGGTCCTATGTTTTCATATCCACTAAACTAATAACAAGTAAATTAAAATTCAAATCTAGTGATAAAAAAATATTGTGACAAAAAATTGTGTTAGTAAACATAAAAGTAAACATGCATGATAGAATCTTAATTAAGCTATGTATAGGTAAAACCCTAATACATGGAGAGTATTCAAAATCCATTACTTATGCTATTGATATTTACTAAAAGAAAGTAACAAAATTAGAGATACTTACCTTGAAGATGATGAACCCACCAAGACTCAATCTCTCACTTCAACAAAGGTGCTTAAATAGAGGTTATTTTGGTTTATAATGATCATTAAGAAGGACAACGTATCTGAGACTTTTCCACAAGACAAGATTCTTCTGTAAGTAGAAAACTTAAGATAAAACTCCTCAAGTAGAATGGCAGAAGATAAAATTTTAAAGAGAACAAATGAGTAATTAACTCTTATTTTCTCTCTAAGAATTGTTAAATAGATGTGTTTATATAATTAGATCTAACCCTAGTACATTTTGAATTTTTAGGCTTGTAAGGTCGACCCAATCAACCTTGTATCATTATCGATAAAAAAAAGTAGGTCTTAGTCTAGGTTAGCCATGGTTGGACCTAGACCCTAAATAAGTTTTATTTATTTGAGTACACAATCGATGGGGCTGATAGTTTAACATAAAACATCAAAAAGTATTTTAGGCTAGGGAAGGGATAATGAAGGTAAAACATTACTAGAGGAAGGTGAAAAATAGGAGGCAAAGCTTAGGGGAATATTTTTAAGAGATGGTTATGTAGATAACAAGTGGTATTAAGGGGGAAAAAATATTGTGAACCACCAATGGTCTGCCCAACCCTTTCTTGGTGTACCCCTTAAGGCATGCACTTAGAGAGATTGAAACTCAATGGGTTCCTGTAAGATAGAAAACATTAATATTTTATAAATTTTGAATATATTTTGTGTTTATAGTTTTTAAATTTTATTATTGATTGTAGACTTATTTTAACATGAAAATATGGTTCTTTGATATAGATTTTTAGGATACTTCATCTAAATGTGTGAAATGGTCAATTTTTTCTAATAAAACCTAGGGCCTCAGGTTTATAGACTTGAAGATGGAACTCAGTTTCATCTACAGGCCTATAAACATGATGTCAAGCTTTTGTTTGAATAAAACTAAATTTTACTAATAAATTTAATCATTTAAAACTTAGGGATTTAGGTCTATAGACCTAGGTTTGGAAATTGGTTATATCCATAGGTATATAGATATGAGGATGAATCCTTTTTAAAAAGAACACTAGTTATTATTTAATTAGAAATTTTTTTAACATAAGTAGATAAATAATATAGTACTATTTAGTATGAAACTTCCTTGAAATAAGATAAAACCTATGCCTTATTTTCATCTTTATAAATTGAAAATTTTGGATGAGATCCATTTTAGATTAAAACCTTAGATTTTTTAATATTGAGCATACACATGCTTCAATTAATAAATTAAATCATATACATTCTTGTCAAAGCCTTACATGGGCTGAGGAACATATATTCAATTTGTAGTAACCATATCTAGTTCATTTTATTTGTAGACTACTTGGGCACTTGTGTTGATTATTACATTCTAGAAGGGTTATATAAAAATATTTTTTTGTTTTCCAAACATGAAAAATAGATATACTTTATTGAATGGTATATTTACTGATATACATGATTTTTCGATCCTTTATATTATCAATTCAAATAATGAAATATGTGTATATATAAATGATAATATTGGTTTCATGGAAACATATTTCATTGATTTACATAAATTAATATGTTTATATGTCTATATATATTTATATACACATATAAGTAATGGATACGTATAACTACATACAGAAATACATGGCTAAAACATACCTTGAGATATCAAACTTGAGCATGCATTTCTTAATATAGTTGTAAGTTATAATGGGAATTATAGTATGATTTGTATAAGTGATTGTATGATTAAAGAGGATGATTTTCCATTGGTTTTATAAATAGTTAATAGGTTTTTAAAAAAGTCAATTTATGAAGAGCTAATATATGTATATTAAACACACATTTTTAGATATTTTTAAATTTATAATGGTTCTTTGATATATATAATAAATAGGGAATATCTTGGTTGTGAAAATTTATAAGGTGTTATTTTATATGAATTAAATTATGAAATTTTCATGTAAAGAGGAAATGAAGGAATAAGTTTATAATAAATAAAATTGTCAATGAAATATAGAATAAACATAAGATACATTATTTGTGCTTTATGAGCTATTTTGAGACTCATTTGGTTTATAATTTTAATTGAGTTGTATATTATCATATATTATACAGATTATGTTTGAAAGGAAAGAGAGATATGTCATGAAATGGATATAGTGTTTTTTAATCATGGATTCTAGTTCTAGACCTATATGCATTCAAGTTTGATTTTGAAGAACCTATACATGACATTGATGAATTTAAAATAATGAGATTATTAAGTGATAATTGTTTACTTATTTCATTCCATGATTGTTTGGATTTTTTTTTCTATATTATTTATTTATTATGCCTTGAATCTATATGCAAAAATTACTAGGCATATTTCATATGATAACAAGTGATAGATATATGAGGGTGTTGACTTGTAACTCATATATACCCCCTGATATCATATGAAATATTATTATTCACTATTAGAGATTTTATATGAGTGGAATTGACTTGGATCCATGGGATATCTAACTTATATAATGAAAGATTTGACCAAATTAATGTTATAGTTAAAACATTGTCATTCTAATGTACTTTCTAGTTTACATGTGTATGTTAATGTCATAGTAGATAGAAGATTTATTTCCATGGTCTATGTGATTATTGCATGTATATAGTGATTGTGAAAACATGATTTATAGTTAATTTATTGATAACCAAACCATTTTTATCTACCCCTCTATAAAGGGAAGGGCCACTCCTAGTGGGGAGGTGTGTAGGAGATTGATAGTTTATGGTTAGAGGTAAAGCACTTAGATTATACTCTTCCTCTCTTCAGCTACTCAACAATTTAGGAATCACACCCATATTTATTTGTACAAATAATTAAGTTTTTTATGAGGCTAATTTATACTTATTATAGGCTCAATTTTTACCCTTGGAGAGGGTTCTTTAGGATCTCTCTAATTGAGATATACAATTGGAACAACCCCAGGCTATGGGCCACCTATAGTGGGGTTGAACCTCTATATTAGGTCAGCTTCCTCTTTAATGCTCACCTAAAACTAATGTTAAGCTAATGTTTTACAAGGAAAAGGGTTAGAAAGGGGATAAGGGATCCTAAGAAAGGGGATAAGGGATCCTAAGAAGGTTAACCAAGTGATGCACCAAATTTAAAAGGGAAGCTCACATAAGTTTGAACCTAGACTAGATATGTAGAATATGGTACTAGATTACACAAACTCAAGATTAGGATAATTACATAAGTATTTAATAAAAGAGGTTCAGAGTAAAACACTAATCTAGACCTACAAGTAGCATTGAAAAAATACCTAAATAAGGTCAAAAAGGAGACACTAATGAGGAAGATTCTCCTTCACACAATTCCATCATACACAATAGACAAAACCAAATCCAAGGAAAGATATAGGCAAAGAAAGTATTATATTGTATCAAGAGGTAAAACTTACAAAGTCTTAATAGGGTCAAGCCTAATCAAGTTGAGCATACTTTATAGTATCCTAAAGATTTCCATGTCTCCTAGAAAGATGAATAAATTATAAAATCTGAGAACCCCTTCAATGGGAAAGAGACTAGGATATATAAGAGAAAATAAAGAGAAATAAAGTATGTGGGAGCATGTTATCAGAAAAAACACTTTGTCCTAGGTCATTTAATGAACCTGAGCTACCACTTTTTTGATCAATCAAGACATTACCCATGGCTTGTTGAGTGAGGAAGTCCCAAAAGGTTTTGGGGATGAATTGAATGCCCCTATATATAATTGCTAACACTAGACCCTTTCTTTGATCTTCTATGCATAAGGACAAAATATTTACATCTATAAACCTGACTGAGCTTTGATTATGTCTACTATAGGTTGATGATTGTTGAGACTATGGTCATGATAAAAGATGAGAACCCTTTGCATTAATTATATTTAAACTTTATCTTCATGTTTGGATCATAGGTCCTTCTATAGGTGGAAAACTAATCTAAGGTTATTGGTTTTCCTATAGTTATCCATATAAATGTGGACCTATATATTATATAGCCTTTTCCTTGATATAAATAGGTCTAAATAGACCCAATTTATCTCTACAGGAACCAATAATTCATATATGCATACATGGATCCTTCTTAAAAAGGGTGAATAATGTTGCAAAATAAATCTACTAAAAAAATATGAACCAAAGGCCCATATTTAGCCTTAATGGTGATCCATATATGTTATTTATACTTGAGTGTATGGTTATGGCCTTTTAATGGAATATAGCCAAGATTTAATGGTGATAAGATGACCCTAAAAAATATTGTTTTATATGGTAAAAAATGGATTCTCAACCTACATCAAAAACATTGGGCTCATATTTGTTCAAATTAGTGGTCGAAAGCTAAATCAGCTCATTGACCTATTGACCCATCTCGCTCCATTGATTTTGATCTATACAAATTCCCATGAGTCACTGATACTCTAATAGTTGAATGCACTATTGAAACTTATCATACATGTATTTGATCTTAGAATTCACTGACCCCTTTGACCTCCACTCATTTTTAGATCTGAATTCTCGATCAAATACCAACTGTTGACCTGATGGGACCCATTGTTAGAAAGCCAACGACTAGTTTATGATCTTAATATTGACATCCTCACTCTCATCAAATGAAATTAACATGATCATCATTGAAATTCCATAGAACATCAAATTTAGGATCATATAAAGCTTTTTAGTAGCTTTAACTTGACATTAGCATGAATGTCTTATGCTTTTTGACCAACTTTGAAGGCTTGGATCTTGAAACACGAATGCCATGGAGGCACTAAATTTTTAGGAGATGTTCTTGATACTAAGAGAGATGAACCCATTTGATCTATTAGTCTTAGGAACCTTATAAGTAAAGATATTAAATGCATAAGTTGTCTAGTCTATTTTATCCTACGTGACATCCTGGCTCAAAAATGGCTAAGTATGGAAACTTGGCAAATTCTGTCTGAGGAGCCAACTTTGAACATGCATAACTCCTAATGTACTTTGGTAGATGACCTAAAACTTAGTGTGTATAAACTAGGGACCATGATGAGTTAACCAATATAATAATTTTATCCTAAAATTGCTAGTTGTGTAAGATATGGAGTTTTTAATATGCTCATTTGGCTCTGTTAAGCTCCTTACAAATTGGCTAGGAATGGAAACTTAGCAAATTTTGACTGAGAGGCCAACTTTGGATGTTCATGTATTTTGATCCACTTTAGTGGATGACCTAAAACATGATGCATATGTTCTTTGGACTAATGTGAACAAACCTATATGATCGATTCTCCTTGACTCATCCACATGTGGTAATTATGATGTCATAGAATTACCTACTCAAAATTTTTACCACTAGACCCAAAATGTCTAGATAACCATAATGAATAACTAGATGAATACCATGCATTTTAACATTCATTCTAAGCACTATTGATACCCCATAGAGTCTTTACAACTTTGAACCTATCCTTAGATCCATTGCTCCATCAAACCATGTAAGAGATTCATATGTGGGTCAAATTTTGGCCAACAGTACTTTAGTACATGATATATTTTATATTTTACTTTTTACTTAAATGTAATTTGTAGTACATTATTATTGATGACTATTCAACACAAAAATAGTTCTAAAATTTGTAAATAGTGCTTAATATTGTAAAAATAGTGGCTATATGCTTATTTATGGTTGTATTTATGGATTATATCAATGATTTAATGTACTTGAATCTTTCCACTACTCATTTTATGAGATATGATCATATTGTAATCTATTAAAGGATGTTTGAAAATTAAATGGATCATATTGTTAACTAGTAGGTTGATAGAATTTTGAATTTATTACTTATGTTACATTTATTAGTCAAATAATGAATTTATAGATGATTTTATTAGTAATCTATCTGGACTAAAAAAATTGTGTAATTTTTATAGAACCTAGTGGGGTTATAAGTTGAGAAAAATAAATTTAGTGGATATATCAATTCTTGAAACCAAATGTAATGCAAAAAAATTCATAATGGTATAGTGATATCTATAGATTATTTAATAAAGCATTTACTTCGCATAATTTCACCTACAATGATAAACATAAGTTACAATGAGATGCAATTCATTATGTTATTATTAAAGGATATCTATTTAAGTGCTCATTTGATGGGCATTTGATTAGATGTCTTAGTCAATTACAAGTTAAGCTAACTCTACAAGAAGTACATTATAGTGAATGTGGGGGGAATCCCTTATAATTTACTAAGGATGGATTACTATTATCTTAAAATGGAGCAAGAATGTTAAGAACATGAAAAATTATGTGAAAATGTTTTTAATGACATAATAATTTGAGTCACACACCTTCATAGTAATTACAACCTATTATATCACCATGGCCATTTTATCTTTGTGGATTTTATTTGATATGTTAGATAAATCTAAAATCATCAAGTGGTCATATTTTTTTTATTATACCTACACAATACTTTAAAAAATGGGTTGAAGTAATACCATTTTAGTAGAATAAAAGAGGATAAATATAGTTTTTTTGATGAAAAATATTATTTCCAAATTTGGTCTCTTGATAGATATTATAACAAATGTCTCATATTTTTTAAAAAATAGTTAATAAATATATGCTAGATACAATACGTGTCACACATTTTTAACTCCTTATCATCCACAAGGAACTAGACAAACATAAGAAAAAATAAGATAGTTGATTAAATATTAATAAAAAATAAAAAATCATGGTGAATATTAGCACAACCAAAATTTTTATACCTTATGGGCCTATCACACTAGTATTCAAAAACTTACATGATTTATTCTTTACTGACTAGTTCATAAGACAAACCTTATCCTACCCTTAGTACTATAGAAACCATCCTTGCAAGTTTCCCTTAAAGACATCATCAAAGATAATGAAAATAGAGAAAATAAAATGCATGAGATAGAAATTTTGGTGTTAAATGCATATCATTTATAGAACAACTCCGAGTTTATTATAAATGAATTAAAAAATCATAATAAAAATTCAAACTCAATAATTTAAAATTGGAAAATTAGTACTAAAATAGAATAAAAAGTTTACGAATGCTAATAAGAAAAAAAAAGGAAGGTTCAAACCAAATTATCTAGGACCATTTATGATAACAAATAGATTAAGAACAAGATATTATCTATTGAATTGACTTGAGGTAAAAACTATAAATAAACCCATAAACATCATGCATTTATGTTAGTTTTACATGTAAGTGTCTAAAATTTAAGATATTTATAATTAAAAAAAAAATGACCTATTGATGTAGGAGCATCAATTTTTTCCATCAATTTGGTCCTATAGGTCTATAGGGACCCATTGAGGGTGTTATAAGTTATTAGGTAGAATAGTTTAGGTGTTATTGGTCATGGGAGAGCTTCCCACCAAAAACCCCAATTTAAATATTTGAATTTGTGTTAGTATGCTTAAGAATGTTTTAGTGTAATGACAAGTTGGAAAATTCATGTAGGAGTATTTAAATTAGTCTAGGTTGAGGTGAGTTACGTACATATTATGAGGACAATGTTCAAAAACCAAAATCTTAAATGCCATACTCATGTGTGAAGGTAGTTACCATAGATGGGTATTTACAAAAGATTAGTTTTATGTTTGTAATGAGTTTTGGCCTGAGTTAGGTGTTGGTATCATAGTTATAAGGTTAGGAAGATAAGTAGAGATTTTATTTAAGGATTTTTGTAAGGCAACGGTATTGAGGAATATGTAGAGAAAACTATCAAGAAGTCTATACTCTATCATTTATAATAGTCTTATGTAAATAGAAGAATTAATAAATATAGTATTTTTTGAGTTTATAAATCTCTGTACCCTTGTATTTATACTATTTTGTGATTGAAACTCAATGAATTAAAATCCTTATAGTTTTTAGGAATAGTGTTTGAATTTAATGTTGAGAGATAGTTATTGCAAGAAATAGTAATCTTCAGGACTGAGATAAGTTTCCAATGCATATTCATTAGAAACAAGAGACAAAGTTGGAGGAACTTGCATAATACAAGTGTGGGGTGTGTTTCAAGGAGGTATGTGGAGGTATGAATATATTTTACTTGAAGCCTTATTTCATAAGTGTAAGTATTTGATAAAAATAAAAATAAGGGTAATAGTTATGGGTGCCCTATTTCCTAAGATAGTCAAAGAACTATGTTTCATCTTGAAAGTTTGAATAAGGGAAGGTATGGAGTTTTTTATGATGTTAAGATGGTATATAGAGTCAATTTAGTGGGAAAAATAATTTAGTGTAACTTTTAAAGGACCCTAAATAATCTAAAATGACCTGAGACCCTATATTAGTCTCATAGGCTGACTGTGTTAGAAAATTATGTGAAATTCATATATAATAAGTGTGATGGGGATTGGTGAAGATTAAATATAATGGAGAAATAATTATTAATGAATAAATAACCCTTGAATAATTTTGTAGATGTTAGGTAAGTTTACATGTATTTAAAACCCTATGTTTTCTCACTAGAGGTAGATAGTGATAAAGGAGTCTATAAAATCCATGGTAGAACATGCATTAGAGGGTAGTCAAGAAAATTTGAATTTTTATAGAGTTATATAAAGGTTAGAAATACCTTGTTTTCTTTTTGTGAACTTACATACTCAAATAGTCTATGTGAACAGAGTAGGGTAGAACTCATGATGTTAACCTGAATAGAGGTTATGTCAAGGAAGTTAAAATTTGGAAAATTGTAAACCAATGAGGTAGATCATATTTAGGCATTTAGATATTTTGAAATAACTCAAACTCATTTGAATCCTTTTGGAACCCTCTCAGCTAGTAATAGTCTATAGGAAACCCTAATCTAGGGTTAGGAAACAAAAACTTGAATATTAAGAGTTTGAATTGATAGAATTTGATCAAATTTTGTATTCTAATAGTTTTTAAATGTTACCTAAGTGATTATTATATTTATATAATTATAAATATTTTTTATTTAAGGATTTGAGAAACTAAGTTGTTGATAGGGGTTAAGAAGGCTTAAAAGGGCTAATTTGAGGAACAAAAATGCTAGAAAAGGGTGAAGATCAATGGGTTAAGTCTTGAAATATCATGGAGATGTGTATAAGGATAAAGGATGGCATAAAATATGTTTATTTTTTTACTATGAATCTATACGCATCTGTACAGAGGGAAAAACATAGAAAAAGGCTACTAGTTGTTATGTTGGATAGTGAGGTTGAGGTGTATAGTAAGAACTTGAGATTGTAAGTGAGACTGAATTATGTTCAAACAATTTAGTTTGAGACTAATAAAATCTATCCATTTAAAATATAGATAATATAAAACCTAGATTAACCATTTGAGAGATTTTCCAAAGAAACTTGAAGACTAGTGATGACTAGAGTGTGAGAGTGGAATCAAAGAGTCTTAGAAGTGAATGAGAAGATAGAATGGAAGAGTTTATGTGGAAGAAGGATCTAAGGATATAATGATAAAATGAAATTAATATTTTTGAAGGGATCAAACAATATACTGGTATCAAATAAATAGAATAAGTTTTAAGACAAGAAAAGGCTAATATAAGAGATTGAATGCATTATTAATTGCAGGTGTAAGAGCTTGTTTTAGAAACAAGATGAAATAGTTTCCTCTACATCACTTATGCATGATTTTTTTTACATATCTACATGAATATA
>JARHVA010011206.1:12500-82075 GCA_037957365.1 Torreya grandis | reverse complement strand
TTTTTAGGTGGTTAATCATCCTTAAAGGTTACATAGTGTGATTTAATAGCCTTGTATTTATGGTAAGTGTAATCCTTTATTAGTTTCCTTGAGATACAAATTTATTAGCTATATTAGATCATAAGTCAAACTAATATCCTCTATATGAAACATTTATGTTTGGATATCCTTATTTTTAATAGTTAAATCATATTAATATCATAATTCAGCTTCTTATTTCATATTAGATAGGTGGAGGAGATATTTTTGTGTATCACCACCTTAGGTAGATTTATTTTCATGTTATCTTCATCTCTTTTCCCTTAAAATATAGTAGTGTAGTGTAAAGAGTCTAATTGATACATCAAGGAGAGATAACCCTTTAATATAGATATTTAATCCACCTATTAGGCCACCCAAAACTTAATATTATATCCATGTTATTCCAAACTATTAATGCTTGAACAACCTTCACAAAGGTGAAAGTTTGAGTTCATAATAGGTGGGTTTTAGCTTAAAATTTTAGAAAACATATAATAGTATCCCACAAATAGTTAAACCCACCACTAACACTAATTTCTTGTATTAATTGAGATCCATTAATAGTGACATAATAGTGATGATCTAATATATGTTGGGTATAACCTTTCTTGATGCCTATGATATTACCATTAGGGATAAAAATTGTCTCATACAAGATGGGAAATTTTTTCAAAGGCCTCCCTTTCAAATTTTTATATAGTTTCCCACTTCTACATAACCTATACTTCTACCTATTCAGCCTACTTTAGAACCTATTAAACTAGATAAAAAAACCTACAAGTCGCTCTTATTATCCCCCCCAATGATATAAATGAGGTGAAATAATTATTTTATAACTATGGAAATGAATTATTTGCTTTGAATTTTTTATTAAGTGCAAAATTTCATGCCTTAAATCAACATTATAACTATCCATATCGACCGCATAGATATTTTTTTAATAGGTTAATGTACAAGCCCATGGTTAAGCTAGTCATTCTAGACCATACAATAGTCACAACCCCAATGATTATAGTATTTTAAATTCCATTGTACCTAATACAAAACAAATTGGTGTAGGACTATGAGTGGTGTTATCCTTGGAATTAGCCACACAATAAGACTACATGTCCAAATGGGGTACTTAGCTAGGATTTAATGGCCTAAAGTATAACATCTTCCTAAGATAAATCTAATGAATCAAATATATAAGTTGAATGAGGACATGAACCAACTATAATACAAGGTGAATTAAACTCATGTGAATTATAAAGAGTTAATTTTATACTATAAATTAGACTAAAACTCCAAACAAAGGTGGCACCCCTATGACATACAACACAAGGTTCAATAAAAGGTAAATATAGGAAGGTTCTTATTCCTCAATTGGTAAAGTTGTAACTACACATTCTTCTCATTAATTTTCCAAGGAAAATATAACTATTTATCCAATCAAGGCATAATAAAAACTAACTATTCAAAAATAAACTCATGCTCTATTTAACCAACACCAAAGGGAAGACACTGATATTTCAAAATTGTAATCAAATAAAGTGCATATACCCTTAAATATTTTTAAACAAATGAAGAGAACTATTTTGAATGTGACCATGTCAGAGGTTATATCTAATCCATCTCAAATAGACTTCTTGAAGGAAGGTTTAACTCATCTTGGCCTAGTAAGTAAGTTAAGGACAATAGATGACCCTTGTAGTCTAAGTCAACCTAATGAGGGAGATAGTGGTCAAATTGTTAAACCCCCCTCCATTATACATTTATCTTATCATTTGGAAACATCTTATCCATAATTGTATGATTTAATTTGGGGAAATCAAATCTATCATGCCTTAGAATATAGTTGATTTACTAGGTCTAGAGTATGCCCCTATCTAAATGGAATGGTTGAACTATTAGGACTATGAGAATCATAAAAGGCCTAAATTTAACACTACCAGCTTACTCAAGTGTTTAAGTTGTCTAAGAAAATTTAGTCATTAACTTCCCCATATTTTTTTATATAATTATCACATGACTTCACTACTAAGCTAGGTGGGTACTTGTCTTTTGATTAGTCTCACATGTTGTTTAGGACAAGGTATGGCACTAGAGTCATTATCAATTTTGAGCCAGTCTCTAAGAATAACATTTAACTCTATTTTATAAAACCCATGGATGTGAATTTTACTATGTTTAATCAAGGTATGGGTGTTGCTACTCCTAAATCCACTACTTTTGTTGAAGAGGTTCCTGATTGCTTAATTGATGAGTGGGTAAATAAAAATTGTGGATTTCATCCATATGATCACATAAAAGAGACTGGATTTAGAACTTACTACATTATTGAATATAATATTATTTTAACAAATATTTTAAAGGGACACAAGGACCTTGAAAGAATGTGTAAGATATAATTTAATGGTTTTAGGAGGAGAAATAGGGTTGGTATAGGTATTATATTGATCTCTCCTCAAATGAAGAAGTAATTATTATCATATAAGATAAAATTAAGCTACAATAAAAATGTAGTATAATATAAATCTCTCATTCATGTCCTCTAAGTGGCTAAAAAAGAGGTATAAAGTTTCAATAGGTGTTTGGAGATAGTGAGCTAGTGGTGAATTATAATAGAGGCCAAAATGCATCCAAAAATAGATTGTTAAAGGCCTAAAAACATAAGGTAAAAGACCTCATGGAATATTTTGATGCATTCAATATATTATCTATGCCAATAAAGTATAATTTTGATGTAGATAATCTTACCACAATAGGATCATAATATGACATAGTGAAAGGCTCAGAGTAGCTTGTCAAGATGATTGTTAGATCTACATTTCCTAAAAACAATGTTATTTGGAAAGTTTTTGAGAATGATGATGAAATAATTAAATTTATACAATATGAATCTAATTTTTTAGATACAAAATATAAAAAACTCCAAGATCAGTATAAAGACCAAATTATCTAGTTGAAGGGCAATAAGTTACCTAAGGGGTTAGTTACCTTAGAAAGCATATTCAACTCAGATGATGAGTTCAAAGGAGAGAATATAAACATGAAGATAATATATGATAAATTTTATCGCATGAAATTTTACCATTGAGTAGGTTATTAAATATTCCTCACTTAGGTGATAGCATGGAGACACCCTAGGCTATGGGTGGTCTAATCAATGAGGTTAATCTATTTATAAGGATAGATCCCTTGATGCTTCACCTTGAAACTATAACTAAACATATTTATTTTAGGGAAAAGGGATAGAGAAATAAATTAAACAAAATAATTAGGTGATGTACCAAATTAATACCCTCAACTTTATTATACTTCACTAACAACATTAACATGGATTTAAACTTTTCACACTAACTCAATATGAGCCTCTAAGCATTAATATTTTAGTATGAAGGTGAAAATCAAGAGAATAAATAAGAGGGGATGATAAAGAGGTATCATATGAGACACTAATTAATCAATTTCCACACGTAGTCAATTTAAGACCATCTTACATACTTCATAGGACCTACTAAGATGACTACAACCTAAAAATATGTAAGGATGTAGGACAAATGAAAGACAGATATAACACTAATAATAACATTCATCAAGTAAAAATTAAATACACAATAATTACATCATTTATATTTTATTAATATGAAAGGAAAGTACAAGTATTTTATATGAGCATGGATTCACCATACTTAGGTTGAGGATCATTTTCAATGCCAAACAAGGTAGTACACATAGAAGAAATAAGAAAGAGAGAGAGAGGAGAGAGTTGTCAAGATCCAATGATGGTTTCCAAGCACTCATAAAACTATTTATAAAAAATAAAACCTACCAATAAATATTTATAAAATCTCTCTTCAACATGTGTGCACCTAATTTGATGATGATCTTCTCAAAGTGGCATATGAGTTTTGTCTTGTTTGATGATTCATCAAGCTTTCTTGAAACTACCATTTTATCTTTGATTAAGAAGTGAAAAATCATATTATTAAAATATAACTACTTATAATTATATTTGAAAATTTTTTAACACCTATAACCATCATATTTCCACCTTTACTCTATAATCTCTTTCATAACATTAACACTTGCTCTCTTTAAGGCCTATTTCTTGTATCCCTATTTTGACACAAAGTTACTAGGTTTGAATTATATATAGAGATAATAGGTAATATAAATACATATTTGAGTTCCTTTTATACTATTTAATATTCACCCTAAATTTTGACATGAATCCCATTGTAAACATGTTAACTCAACACTCTCTTTCATAATTAGGCTTTGTTTAGGCCTAAAACAAACACACAGTACTAGAGATAATACCATTTAATATTTTAATTATATAAAAACACAATAATACTTTATTTAACATAATATGAGGTCAAATTTTAAAAAAAATATGCAATTCTAATGTTGTAAAATAAAGTATTCAAAATGCAAGATTCTAGCCCTAGGTTGGCCTTGACACAGGCTTGTGTATGATGAGAGTGAACAAAAAAGGATAGAAAGAGTTTTAAACCAATTAAAATATTTTTAATATTTGTGTGAGGTATTCTCCATCTCTAATAAACTCCTAAAATATTCATTTTACCCTGAACAATCTTCATACCTCTCTAGCATGCCAAGTTCCAAAATTATATATGCATTTTAGGATTGTAAAGTGGGTTGTGGGTTTCCTTGTATTTTGTTTATCAACCCATAAACATATTAATCATATTACATGGTATTTAATTAATCCCACATATATTTTATAACCATATAAACCCAAATCCAAATACAAATATTACATACTCTCTTCAAGTCTTAGAAATAGACTTGTAGCTCTTTAATAAGCATGTGGGTCTTCTTTGGGATTAATACTTATTTAGGTCCAAAAATGGATATTTTATTTAATTTTTCTCCTTATTATACATTAAAAATATATTATAAACTATTAATCATGGCTTTTTAACTTCATTTTCTCCTTCAACCTCATATTCATGCAATACTTTCCTCTTTTGACTAGGAATGTGGACCTATAGGTCTCTAAACCTATAAGTCTACATTCAACTTTATTCAGGCCATTGATGACATGTTTATTTTTTTAATATTCCCTATATTCATCTAATTTACCTTTAATACCAGTTTAAAATATCAAATTACTCCTTAAAATATCTCAAATGTCTCCAAACACCTGATTTTGCTTGCAAGCACTAGACTAATGATCTTAGGTCTATGACCTACAATATCACTTCAAGAATGATACTATGGGGGTTTTTACATTTATTTATACTATATAATAGTTTCATGTATATACCCTAAAGTATTTAAATTTATATTTCATATTTAATACCTCTATAAATCTCAATGGAGTTTTCTCATAAGACTATATTTCTTGTCCTTGAAAAATGTAGGTTCACATTTGCCTGTGTATGCACTAAATGTATTCTTGAGAGTACTATATGGGTTATTGAAGTGAAATTGGTATTTTTATATCTCAAATATACCACTCTTTATTATTTTTCATTCCTATTACCTACTTTATTACACTTGAAAACCTATGAGAGAGTTCAAACCCATGTTGTTATTGAGCTAGTACCTGTAATCCTCTACTAGAGATGTTTATGGAGCAAGTTAATAAATTATATATATATTTATTAAAATTTAATAGGTGATAAATAAAAATCATAAATTAATTTTACTATTGGTTTCTTAAGGAACAAAACTCAAAATAAACATTACTTTTTTTAGATCCAATAGGTCTAAAACCTCTTGCAACAAGATCATTAATCAAAATACCATTTAGATGGATTGGACCACTTATTTGATTATTTAACAAATATTAAAAATTCATAATTGATATATATTAAATTATGTCTCAAATATTCAAGCCACCACCATTAGTTTTACTTTTATATGTACTTTTCTATATCCACATATATGCAGTCTTATGTATAGTCATTTGGTCAGCATGCCTTGTTAATCCCCTTAACATTTGACCCTATTGATACTTGTAGGATATATAAGGAACATAGAGGATGATATATATATTTGATCATAAATTTTTCGTTTTAAACAAAAATAATTCCATGCTTGATAATGTCATAGTTATTTTAGTTAATTTTAGCTTATATTTTTAGAAAGAAAGAAGAAGAAACTAGATACGGGTGTGGTTGAAATAATTGTTTCATTTTGCATGCATTAAATCTGACGATTATGAATATCTCATCTTTGGTTTGGGAGGATGACCTGAAAATGATATATCACTAAATAAAATGGCTGGTTAGATAGATAAATAGGTTGATTGCCTAGTGCTAGCAAGATTTTATAAGCAAGAGCTTATTTGGGGGTTGTCAATCCATGCATTTTAAATAATTAAGTTTAGAAAACAAAATATAAAGTACTTTCATCAAAAATCAAAGGCTATTAAAATTGAACACAAGAAATATTTGATAAATTAATAGGTTAAAAATTACTGATATAGCAATATGAAAGTCAATACTAATGCTAAATGGGTCAAGTGTGCTTTAAAAAATAGATTAGGGGTATATGAATAGGTAGATGAAAATAAAATGGGATTTAGTTGAGGGTAAGTTGGTGAAAATAACTTGTTTTTATTTCCTACGATAGTGATCATTGATTCTTGGTGTGATCATTAGCGATTGAGATGATCGTTAGTGGTTGAGGTAACCATTGATGGTTGGACAAACCATCAGTATTCAAATTGACTATTAGTGGTTATTGTGTGTTGGGTCTAGGTTGATAAAAGTCAAATTGATGTGATAAAAAAAGGTAATACTAGGAGATGGGTTTGTACTACACTGATTGTGAAATACAAATGAAGTAATTAAATAATGGAAAACAAATACTTAGCTTCTCATAGGTTAGTCGTATGAATGGTTAAGGTGATTGAATCATTGGTAGAGTCTAGTGTGATTATATTAGAGTAATGATACTTGGATATCAACTAAAGGGTGGTGGCATGTTAGCTCTCTATCATGATGGTTGGATCATTGGATTGCTGGAGGAATGCCTATAAAAGAAGCTTTAGATGTAAAATCTCTTGATAGTTTTGGATGGATCCTTTTCACCTCCTACTCCTATCTTCTTATAGGAGTACAAAAGAGATCCAAGTGAAGGTTCAAATGAAAATTTTAATTATAACTCACATATGTAATGGCTTACACATAGATTTAGATGACCTAATTATAAAAAAGCAAGGTGAAGTGAAGGGTGAATTAAGTTGGTTTATATGGTATAGCCTGACCATCTATGGTTAAGGTGGTTGTTAGTGGTCACCCTAACTATCGATGGTCAAGGGTTAAAGGCAGGGTTGGTTAAAAGGTGGGATTAAGCCAAAAGGCAAACTAAATTAGGTTAGGCATAGTTCTTAGTCAAAAAGCCAATAGTTGGGCCCAAGGGGGTCCTAGGGTGGTCCAAGGGAATTGAAACATTTGGAACCATCATGTGTGGATTTTTGGTGTCTATATTTTCCTCCTTTTTGTTATGTATCTTTGAATCAACAAGATACAAAACAAAAAATAGATTATGGATTGAAGGTCAAGTTACCTCGAGTATGGGAGGAGGAGTTCCCCCTCAAATTAGGAGTTGATGAGGTAACAAAATTGGGTGTAGGTTTGATAAATTGGTAAATGGTGGATAAAATGGGTGAATGATAGGTTCATAACTAAAGTGTAAATAAGTGTAACAAAAAGTGTGATAACTAAGATCATGCATAAACTAGGTTACTATAGTTGGTAAAAATAAAGGTTGGTGTTAGAAGGATAAGTGACAAGTGGACCACATGACCACATATATTCATGGTGGCTATGTATACTTGTGAATTCAAGTTTCCTAAGAAAGGTCTATGATTATGTGGGTATCCAAGGTAGGAAGTGCTCCTACGAAAAAAACAAACTAGTCAGGTGAAGTTATGGGTATATCAGGTAAGAAGTGCTCCTAAGAAGACACAAGTGGGTCAAGTATACATGAGGTGGTATAAGTTAAAAAAATTGGTCAAAATGGTAATTTTTTTTTATATTCAAAGGACTTGGCAAAAGTCATCACAAAAGGCATAGTAATTAGCTAAAATAGACCAATGGTTAGGTGACAAAGTGTTGGGTGAGGTGGGTAGATAAGGTAGTATGCATGGGTGGGTATTCAATTAGGTTAGGTTGAAAGTTTGCTTATTTGGGTCAAAATTAAAAAGTGACACAACTTGACTATCAATGATTGGGTGGTCAAAAGGTGATTTTTGATAGTCACCCTGACCATTGATGGTCAGGGTGTAAAACCTAAAACTATGGTGGTAAAAAAGCAAAAACAAAGTCATTTTAACTCAATTAGCTTACGTGATTTTGGCATCTGGTAATTATCATATTTGGGTGAAATTAGTTTAGGGTGAGTTCTAATTAGGTGATTGATTATTAAGGTGGATAACTATACTGAGTGGACCAATGAGGATGCAAGGTGTGTATGGATGTAGATGAGGATGGGTAGTAGGTCCCTATATTCCTCCTTGATGATGGTAGAGGAATGAGGTAGGGGTTATCTTTAATTGGTAGTTAGCATGGTTTGGCTATTTCATCTCATTTAAATTTGGTTTTTTTTTGTTGGGTGGTTAAGGTGTAGAGGGCTTGACCTGAACGTGCCCTAAGGGTAGGTTTTTTGTTTCCATTTGTTAATGGCTAGTGGATGTCTAAGTTTAAGAGGGTAGGCTAGTTAAGGGTAGGCTGGGGTAGTAATGATAAGGGATTGTTTAGTAGATGGTAGGTTTGTTGATGGGTTTGGGTAGGTTTAGGTTCTGTGTGTTTTACTCATAGAAAACCCATAGTGACCATCGATAGTTGGGACCAATCATCATTAGTTGACATCTATAAGGAGATGTATGCCTAATTGCTAGTGATTACCATGACCTTTAATAGTTGCCTAGTTTAAAAATTGGTTTTGGATATTTTTTACAGTGTCTAAGGCATATTATATGTTTCTTGTTTTGTGTAGGTTAACCCTGTGGGTTAAATGGTAGGTTTGATGCTTAATAACACAAATTTTAAGGTTTGTGGGTAAGGTAAAGGGTAGTGTAAGTATTGGTTAAATGGGTAACATGGGTAGAGAAGTAGGTCATTATATAAGGCTTAATGGTAAATAAGATAGTTGAAAAGGAGAAGTGTTTAGGAATAATAGTATAGGTGACTAAGTTGTCTTTTGCCAACAAACATTATAGGGTAAAGAGTAGATAAAAATGTAGGATTGAGTGCCCCACATATTTACAAAGATCCAATAGTGGATGACCCTAGTGGATTGGGAACATATGGAAGAGGTTATGATTATAGAAATATGATACTACTAACACATGCTACACAATATGGTGATGATCATGGCCCTCATTGAGAGATGTTATTCGACCATGAACACATTCTTATTACCCATATTGAGATGACCATATTACCAGAGGACATGAACATGATTACTCAAATACCCCTTCAAGGTGATCTGATATATCACATTGAGTAGGATTGGGAGGAGTTACTAGAGCTAAAGTATGGAGATGACCATGATCATGTCAGGTGGCATGTTGGGGGTTTCAATTACTCTATGCTCTATGAAAGGGTGAGGAGCAAGAGGAGACTGGTGATGATGATGGTGGTAGTTTCATGCTTTACCCTTATAGATTTGAGAAGTAGGAGGTTTGATTATCTACTATTAGGAGTATTGGTTAAGATGTTTCTAGGATGAATAGTATTTGGATGGGTACTTGTGGTACTTGTGTAGATATATAGGGAGATATGGGGTTTTATAGCTCACAAGAGGTATGGAATTAGCATTAGGATTGTCCTACACTACTAGGTCTATGATCACATCTGAGTGCTAAGGTTAATGGGGCTATCATGTGCAAGGTTTATTCAAATAGAATTATTGGTTGGTTTCATGTGGTGGAAAGATGACTTTTTTATTGCAGGTGTAGGAAGAGGTGCTCATGATGCAAAATGGTTTAGAGGTGTATTAGATACCTTGGTCATTGGTGATGTTACCTAGAGGCCATATGTTTAATTTCTAGTATGCGATAGTAATAAAATGTAAACTCTATCTTTATAGAATTACATGTGGATCTTTGATAGGTAGGATGGGGAGGTAGAGCTCATCCCACTTGACAGGGTTCAAAGATAGTTTAGCTTAGTATAGGGTATCCCAAGCCAATTCACTAGATATAGGTAGGAGAATGTAGAGGTTTTATTACCTGAGTCACATCGATTATAGACTTTAATTTATCACGAGGAGTTGATTGAGGTTATTCATTGATGATGCATGTTTTCTAGATGGTTACTATGCATGGTACTAGGTTATATATGCAATAGTAGATTTTGGTGGAGATGATGGTGGTAAGATGAAGATGGATGTGGAGCTAAATAGTAGAGTTAGAGGGTACACTTAGGGAGGTTCCCTAGATGCATAGGCAGGAGTAGTGTTAGCCACTACATAGGCACAACTTACATCTTTGTAGGGTTAGGTGGTGACACTTATAGGTGATAGGGACCAGGCTAGAGCTTTATTAACCTTCATAACCTAGGAGAGAGACTCCTTGAGATAGAGAGGTAGAGGAGATAAAAAATCTATAAGAACATCAAGTACCATCCCGATGTCATGATACCTAGCCATAATGGAGGTTTTATGTCATTATGAGGCTATAATACTGAGGCACTATCTTGATGAGCCTCGATGAGGTGAGTATATAACTAGTTTGGTAGGTGGTGCTAGTGTGGTGACACTAGTGTAGTTGGATTCTTCTATAGGTCTACCAATATATAATTTAGTGGTATATGCACCAAGAGATAATGGTATGCTAAGAGACAGTGGTGACCCAAAGCCATAACTAGGACATGGTTTAAATATATTATATATTGATGTATATCATTTTTATTCTAGTCTATGAGCTGATATGGTGAGATGTACATTTTTAGAGAGAGAGAGAGAGAGAGAGAGAGAGAGAGAGAGAGAGAGAGAGAGAGAGAGAGAGAGAGAGAGAGAGAGAGAGAGAGAGAGAGAGAGAGACATGTATATTTTTTTAATGCATTATGATTTTAGATGCATGATTTATATATATGATCCTTTTTTATTTCTCATGGTATATGGTTTGCTTTGATGTTATTGTTTATGATGTGATGTTTATATTGATCATTTGATGTTGCTATATTGATTATGCTTATGTTATGGATATTGGATATTGATGCAGACTCATCTAGATAGGAATGTGATAGATTTAATTTATGATGATGATGATAATGATGATGATGATGATGATGATGATGATGATGATGATTATGTTATTTATGGTTATGTTGATGATGCTTATGCTAAAATTTAATAAGTATATGCTTTCTTATTTATTTTTAGACATGTGGTAAAACTAGTTGATTGCTTTATTGTTCATGGATGCTTGATTTTGACATGATGATGGATATGATAATGATGTTTTTTTTTGCTTATGATATATGTTGATATGTTATGGTTATTGTTACTTTCCTTGAGGTAGAACACATAAATTAAGTAAATTAACAACACTTTATGTGAGAACAAAGAAAATAATCAGGAGATAAATGTCTTAGAGAATATATCAGCTAGTCATAACAAAATAAGAAGAGGACATGATGATTATTATTTGATAAAGACTAAAACAAAACTAAAGTTGGAGTAACTTAAGGAACATAAGCCCTTTGAATGCTTTACATTAGTGTTCATTATTTGGTTAAAAAGGTGTCTTGATCACATAATGTCAAGTAAGCTAAAAAATCTCTTTCTTATAGTATATAAAGGGGAGATGGATGAAAATGTAACCTTCTTGTAAGACTAGCATGCCTCCTCTAGAGGTTACCAAAGAGCTAGTAAAAATAAGTCTATGTCATACAAAGTGTAGACTAATTGATGTAGGAAGTCTACTCATGGAGTTGATTGTGGCTTTCAAAATTATGATGCTTATGAGAGCCAATTATGGCTTTTAAAACTATTTTTATTTTGTTATTACTTTATAATGGGTTATTTTATTTATTTGTTGTTGCTTGGGGGTTGGGGAAGCTGATCAATGTGGGAAGCTTCAAATAAATTTCTTGTTTTGACAAATGTTGTACTCAGCCATCCTTTAAGGGAGCGGTCTAAGTTTGTGTGCTTTGTTTAATGATTTTGATAGTTGTCATTCAAGAGAGAAGTCCACCTTACTTTGATAAATTTTGAATATGTTTTAAATAGCTATCCTTCAAGGGAGTAGTCTGTGAATGCTAGGAATGACCCATGATTATTCTATTTATGACTTGGATTTTTGTTTTGTTTGATTTTTCTTGACATAGACATGCTTATATAGGCTAAAAGGTTTCACATATGTGAAGGAAAAAATAAAATCATAAGAAGGTTTATTAAGTGTAAAGAGGTTTAGGTGACAATGATTATGAGAATCCATCCTTGTGAAAAAGGGAAAAAAGTACCATGAGAATCATGCCATGGGTAGAACTATGGTACCCATCATAAATATTAGGCTATGATTGTGATAGATAATCACATGATTTAGCTTTAATAAATTGCCCTTAAAATAAGGATATGAATGTGGTTTAAAAGTAATGGATGTGCTTAAGTTAGATAGAAGATGAGCTTGATTCTTTTTATCAAAATAAAGGATGTAGATATGAAACATTAAGGGGCTCATGTTCTAGGTTGTCTTCAAGAGAGGACAATTAGTAAGCTCATAATTCATACTTGTGGGTAATGATATAAGGTCCAAGCCAAATTGAAATAAAAATTTCCACACTTGATTTTCTCCACATGTTGATTTTAATTTAGGATGAGGTCTCTAATGTTGAATTATTACAATCTAAGGTGTTTTTATAAACATGTTTGATGCACTCTTGATATATTTAATATGGGTAAGGGTGGCTAAGTGATGCTCATCAATTAGCTCAAGCTAGGCTAAACAATGATGATGATGATGATAAACATCTTTAGAAATGAGATCCTAAAAATATATGTGAAGAGATGGGATTTGGACTTTGAGAGGTAAGATAAACTCAAATCCAAACACAAGACAGAAATAGTTAGAACCTATAGGGGTTTATATTCTATTATGATATGCTTATAATGTTAATGGGATGTGAAAATGCCAATCCTAACTAGATGCATTGACCATTTTGGTGAGCATGTTATTAAGAGTAATGTTAGAGTCTTCAGCTTATCCATTCACTTGAGGATGATAGGGAAAGGAAAATATTAACTCAATCCTAAATGAATCTCAAAAACCTTGTAATTGTTTGTTTTAAAATATTTACCATTATTGATGATAATTTTATGAAGAACATCGAAATAACAAATGATGTGATGGTTGATAAAATCAACAATCATTTCCACTTTGGTTGAGACTAAAGGAATAGCCTCTACCCATTTGGTAAAATACTCAGTCACAGTGATGATATAATGGTGTCACTATGAATAATGGGGGTTAATCTCACCAATGAGGTCCAAACCCCATTATGAAAAAGCTATAAATCAATAGAGATGCAAATACTATGGTTAGGTGCATGATGTAGATTGGCATGTTGACATTTAACACTTTTTTTTACATAATCACAGTAGTCTTGGTTAAGGGTATTCTAGTAATATCCAAGGTGAAGGTTATCTTAACCACAATGAGGCCATTAAAGTGTCCCTTATAGATTTTATCATGCATTTCCTTGATAACACAAAAGGCTTCACGACTTTGTAAACAACAAAAGATGAGACCAGCAAAACCAAGTTTATAAATAATTCCTCCCATAGTGGTATAACATGAATTTATCTAGATAAATTCTCTTCAAAAATTCTTAGGAAGATTAGAAGGAATGATGAAATGGCTGAGATAGTCTAAGGTCTGTTAATACCAAAGGTCAGGTTGGGTCTCCTCCACATTGAAGATGGTGGGAGAATATGGTTTGACATAGGAGGCTAAGTCTATGGATAATGATAGATATATTATAGTTATAAGGTACAAATGGTATCTAAGAGGCAAGGGAAAAAATGGTGTTAGTGAACTCGTTGGTAGATCATGGGGTTGACTGTATGCGGTAGTGTTTGGATGATGTTAAGAGTTCATCAACTAGTTGTTTATACTATTATAAAACATCATTATTACACTGGTAAGTGTTGTTGATTTGATTGACCAAAAGTTGTGGGTTATAAATTTTTTTGATCATCTTGACTCCCAAGGCTAAATTAGTTTGAAGGCCTATCACTAGAGCTTCATACTCAGCCATATTGCTGGTATATTCAAATTATAGTTTGAAAGATAAAGTAAGAGGTTCACCATCAAGGGGAATAAGGATAAGGCCATCTCCCCAACCACATTAACACTTTTATCTTTCAAATAACATGGTGACTTGATAGGTGAAGTCTACTTGAGAGAGGGTCAAATGGACTCATCAGGGAACTTAAGAGAGGGAGGTTGGTTGTTTGATAATGATGCTTTAACCAATTAGTCGGTATAAATTTCCCTTTAATTGAACAATGTTGAAGGAAATCAAGGTCAAACTCAACTAAAAGCATGATCCACTTGGCCATATGTTGGTTCTGTTATGGCTTGGAGTCCATATACTTGAGTGGGTTAGTATTGGTTATGACATATGTTTTGTGGTTAATAAGGTAGTGGTAAGTCTTGGTAGCCATAAATAATAAAGATAAGAAAATATTCTTAGTATGGGTATACCAAGTCTCATATTATATAAGCATGCAGTTAATGTAGTAGACTACTTGCTCTTTGTGTTGTTCATCCTGATGTGCAAGCATTAGCCCTAGGGAGTGGTCAGAGGTAGAGATATAAAGGTAAAAGGGTTGACCATCCTTGGGAGGGGTGAGGATAGGTAGAGATAAAAGGTACATTTTGAGTGAATCAAAGGCCTTTTGATAGTTTATATTCCACTTAAAATACACATCCTTCTTTAGAATTTGGTGGAAGGGTTAGCATCAATCTAAGAGCTAGGAGATAAAATGATGAATGGATTGGATCTTCCCTTGCAAACAATGGAGTTGTTTGAGTTTGATTAGAGGAAGAATGTTTAAGATGGATTTGATTTTGGTAGGATCAACTTCAATCCCCTAAAGGTAAATAATAAATCCAAGGAGCTTTCTTGATAAGCCCCCAAAAATGCACTTCTTAGGGTTAAGGTGTGCATGGTAATGGATTAGGTGCTCAAAGATGATCTTAAGAATGGCCAAATTATCCTTATGATATTTGGATTTCCCAAGAAGGTCATCAACATAGTCTTTGATAATATTGTGGATAAGGTCATGGAAGATGTAGGTCATGGAACATTAGTAGGTTGCACCAATGTTTTTTAGTTTGAAAGGTGTGATTGTATTGATTGATTGAGAGTGCCAACAAAGGCTACCAAAGGTTGAGGGTCTTCAAGTTAGACCTCTATTGATTGTAATGTCTCTATCATTACTTGTAAATGATGAAGTGAATTATAAATAAACTCATATAATCTCATCTTTGTCAGGGCCTGGTGAAGTTGTTTATGAACCACTCTTCTGATTAATTTAGAGGGGTTAGATTGGGAGGTACCCAAGATACCTTGGGTTTGGTTGAAGGTGAAGGTGAAGGTGATTTATTTTATCTTGGTTGGAAGGTGTAAGATAGGTATGTACATGGGATGGACACTTTGGCCTTCCCTTTATCCTTCTACTAAGTGTGTGATTGGGTGATCACAAGGATAGTATGGGTAGAGGGAAGAGTTGGTGTAGGAAATTGGTTTGGTTCCTCATCACTCTAAAGTGAGAGTGGGGGAGTAGGTATGTGTTGGATAGTGGTTGTTGTTTGTTAGATTAGTATTAGGCTTGTGTTAAGTTCATTTTTTAATAAATAATCCTCATCATAGAGCCAACGAATTATGGTTTGGAAGGATTTGAAATTCTCTATGTCATGCCCTATTGTCTTATGATAGGAGCACACTTGGTGGTCATTATACCAAACTAGTTTTGGACCTAGAGGGTTGAATGGCTTGATAAGAGGTAAGGCTAGGTAAGAAGCTTGAAATAACCTTTGGAAAATAGTTAAGTAGGATTCAACTAAAGGTGGAGAGGCTTTAGTCTTGGTTGGTGAGATGGAAGTCTTTTTTGAAGTAGGCTTGGTGATTGAAGGTTTGGGTGAGGTGGATTTATTAGTTAATGTTTTTGGTTTTGGCAATGTGGAGGTTGATAATTTGGAGGTAAGAGGTTTTAGGGTGGTTAGTTTGGATTTTGATGGCTCAGTGAAGATGGCTGTGTCATAGAGTAAGTGTGTTAGTATAACCAACAATGGTGGTTAGGTTTTGGTTGAGACAGTTAGCTTCCTAATAAAAGTTGAAGGATGAGGTCCCAAGATAGAGGGCAAGGTTGAGGGAGGTATAATTTTGGAACTTTGGCCTTTTTGTGGCTTACTTCCTTGGTTGATTTGGTTTGGTGTTTCATTATTGGGTTTGGTGAGGTAAGTTCTAGTTTTAAGGATGGGTGATTACGTCTCTATGTTGGGAAGATGCTAAGGTTTTTTTATGGTTTGGATGGTTTGGTTGAAGAGGGTGATTTGGTTGTTTTGGGTTTGGGTGCATTGGATCATTGAGAAATTTTTGGGTTGGTTGAGGTTTGTATTTGTTTGGTTGATAAGGTAGGGGGTTAAATAATAGAAGTGGTGGGTTGGTATATCAAAGTGGGGGTTGGAGGTTACTATTTGGTGATATAAGGGAGTCTGAATTGTTGCCAAAATGTGGCTCTATCCATGTCAAGTTTGGAGATAAATTCTAACATTTGAAATAGCCTAGAGAATGGTTTATAGGTTGGATTGATTCCCTAGATAGTGGACTCAAAAGATAAACCTATAGGTTTAAAAAGGGGAATAACAACCTAGTCCTTTTACTCAATCAAAGTATGTATGGTTTGGATGGGTGAATCCCCTATGGGAGGTGTAGACATGGTGACTTCCTCTTTGGGAGTGATTTATAATGGGGTAGTGAGTTATTTGGTGGTTGAGGGAGAAGGTAAAATGGTTGGTTTTTCTAGTATGCCTTTTGAAGGAGTGGTTGATGAATACATTACCTCAATAAGTGGAGGAGGGGAAAATGTTACTTTCTTTACTTGGGTCTCCAAAATAGGAGAAGGTGACTCCACTACCTCAATAATTCAAGAGGGTAAGGAATAGGTAGATTGGGTGGTAGGTTCTTTAGCAATGAGTGTATTAAGAACCATATTGATAATATGGGCATCATGAGAAAACTCAACCATGTTTCTTTCATTTTTTTAGGTGAATTATTGGGAAAAGGTTATATAAATATGTCAAGGGTTTGGTTTGGAGGTGTGTTGGGGTTATCCAACACAAGCTCCCCCTTATTAATGAGGGATTAAACAGTTATTTTGATGGTATTACTCTGACTAACATCATACCCTACTACTCGATGGAAATCACATAAATAATTCTTATAGTACTAGCTGGGTGTAGGATGAGAAGAATAAAATTTTTTAGGAGGATTTATAGGAGGAAGTTGTATGATATTAACCTTTATAAAATTCTCCAGATTGAAACATAAGATTTCTCAAGCAGGGTAAATTGATTTTGATTGTTTTGGGTTTGCTTCCTCATGTTTTATTTTGAGGAACATGAGGAGTTTGGTTGGTTGATAAATAATGGAGTGGTATTAAGGACAACCACATTTATGATTACCTTGATTTTGGTCCCAGTGTTGGTTTGGTTGCATGGTTTAGAGGAAGAGGCCTCATTTGGTTTCATAGGTAGGGTTTTTTTTTTTTTTTTTTTAATAACTTTCCTTCATCGATGGCTCTATTTTATAGCTTATGTGTCATGGTAAAATCTTTGTCAATGGTTTTTAAACTCTAAACATGTAACATAGAAGAGATGTGTTTGGCACATGCCTGAGTGAAAAGTTTTATTGTTTAGAGTTGGGGTAAGGAGAAGGAAAGTTGATTTATTAGGCTTCTACAATGAGCTACACAATAATTGACATGTAATTAGTTTGATGTGCTTATTCTCTTCAATATGAAGTCTCGTAACCCTAGAGATAAAATCCTCTATAATATCCATAGAGATATTCTAATTTTAACAACCCTATTCTTCCAATTTTTCACAAATTGAGTGGAAAGATACAAATCATACCCATAAATTTGATCCATGAAGGTAGTGATCCCTCTTGTAGGTTGCATATTCCACACCTCAAAATTTTTCCTAATGAAATCCACATTCAAAGGTTCAATGTAATGTAGATTTCCCCCCATCTTTGAAAAATTGCAATCCACCTTACCAAGAAGATAGTTATGATAAACACAACCCTCAAAGCAACCTCACTTTACCAATATGTTTACATAGTCATGGGGAATGGTATGGTAATTATGAATAAAATCCCATTGAAAATAATGATAAATCCATTCATAATTACTATTCATTATTAAAAAAACAAACACCAATATTCCACATAAAACATATGCAAGTGTATTCATTTTTAAATAAAAGGTGACCCCTAGATAAGCTATCACTTTTCCTTATTGAGAATATCATTTATGTAAATATATATAATATCTTACATACTCCACACTTTGAAAAACTTTGCATCAACCCTTCTATTGGTGGAGTTTGCAAGCATATTACCCTCCTTATAGGTATGTTTAAAAATGAATTTTTAAAACACCCTACTTATATTAAATGTTATATTATTAATTAAATTTACAAAAGTCTTATTGATAATTTATTGACTCATACCATGGCCCAAGAAAAACTAGTTAAAAGTAATGCTCATGTGTCTTTAACTTAGTGATAATAAAAGTCATAACAACTTTAGGTCAACTTAGTTTAGGGTCTAATTGATTTTCTTTTAGGATGTGATAATAAATGGGTTGTAATAATAAGGTTCTTCTATCTAACATACCCCAAAATAAGGGTTATCCTACATTCCTAATATGTCAATCCATGTAGATTGATCAATGAGGGAAGTCTAGTAAATTAAGAATGTTGATTGATGTACGAAGATTTCTAGGGATTCTTTATGCATGATAGCCATCCTTCAAGGGAATGGTCTATATATTAAGATAATATTTTTTGAAATAGCTATCCTTCAAGGGATTAGTATGTGATTTTGATATAGCTTTTTAGATTTTATGGATTTCATATAGTTGTCCTTCAAGGAAGCAGTCTATTCATTTTGCTTTGATTTTAATTTTATAGATACTTCACTTTGTATTTTTTTTATCCCAATGCTATTTTTGTTTTATGCATTAGCCTTATGTATCCTAGGATAATTTCCCAAAAAATTGATATATAAGATAAAAAACATATATTCTTAAAATGGATTTAGTGATAGGGAGGGATTTCAAGTAATAGTGAATTAGAGCTCCTTCTCATAATAGGTGGAGCTTATCCAATTAGACCATGTAATGAATAGAGTTAGGGTATTCATATTTAAGGTTAATAATGGGTAATATTTTTAGGTAACCACATGTATTTAGATATCATTATTGGGTATAATATTAAGAGGGATATGAAACCTATAAACTAAACTAGTCCAACCAAAGTTATGAGGATTGATTAGCCATAGAAAGGATGCAAGTGCAAGGCATTAAAAGGTTCTCACTCTAATTTCCCATCAAGAGAGGCTAAGTGATATGCCTTAGATCCATATTTATGTGTGATGATATATGTTTCGAGAAAATTTGAAGTGAATTCTCCCCTTTTGATTTTTTTGTATTAGTTACATGTTGATTTTATTTTAAGACAAGATCACCAATGTTAAATTCACATTGATTTAAAAATTTATTATAATAATATTTGATTCATTCCTAATATAAATGTAGATGGTTAAGGGTAGTTGAGAAACACTCATTTAAGAGTTTAAGTTGGTCTAGTATCTCTTGAAAAAAAACATCTTCATAAATGTTATCCTTTAGGGAGATGTGAGGTGATGGACTCTGAACTTTGAGAGGAAGTACAACTTTATTACCATATACTAGGGAAAAATGTGTAGCACTTCTATGGGTTTGAATACTAGTTTGATAAGCCCATAAGGCATAGGGAACATGCAAGTGCCAAATCTTTCTTGATTTATTGATGACTTTGGTTAGGATTTTTACTAGCGTCTTGTTGGATGCCTCACCCTGACCATTAGCTTGGTGATAGAAGGGAAAGGAAAAATTGAGCTTAATGTTGAAAGAATCATAGAGTTCTTGAATATTTTTATTCTTAAAATATTTTCCATTATCTATGATGATCTTATGAGGAATTCCAAAGTGACAAATGATATATTGAGTAATGAATTCAATGATTATATCTACTTTGGTCAATATAAGGGGGATAGCCTCCACCCCCTTAGTAAAGTACTTAGTGGAAGTAATGATAAACCCTTGATGTTGAGATTATTTATGATTGATTTGTCCTATAATATCAATCCCCCACTGAGATAAAATCTAGAAGTCTTGAGTGGCTTGTAAGTATTGGCTAGGAATATAGGATAAGTTAGAATGTTGCTGACACTTATTAACATACTCAAAAAAATATTGATTTAAAGTTGGACAATAATAACCCAAACATAGGATTATATTAGTGATAGTATAACCATTAAATTATCTTCCACATGATCCATCATGAGATTCCTAAATATCAAGTGTAGCTTCGTGATTTTGAAGATAATGAAGAAGAATGTCATCAAAACCACACTTGTAAAGGACACCCCATAGTATGACAAAATAGGTGATATGATGCTGAAAGGCTCATTTAGCATTTTTAGATAGTTCTAGAGGAGTAATCCCCCTAAATAGATAATAAACTATCTAAGAATACTAGAGATTTTATAGATCCTCTTCTACATTATGGATGGATAGGATGTCTATTTTGGTAAAAGAGGGTTGATTAATCCAATGAATAAGGATTAAAAAAATTGACTCCTGAGATGAGAATGGGATAAAAGAGGCTAGGGAGGCCATGGTATCTAAAAATTTATTGGTTGATCAAGGGGTGGCTTAAATCACATAATGCTTAAAGGTAGTTAGCAACTAATCAACTAATATTTTATACTTTTGAAGAGTATCATTATAAGACTAATAAATGCCTTTGATTTTGTTAACCATGAGTTGGGAATCAATTTAAATATTGAGCATTTTAATACACAAGATAAGGTGGTTCATATACCTATTATTAAAGCCTCATACTCTGCCATATTATTAGTGCAATCAAAATCAATTTTAAAGGATAGAGGGATAGGTGTCCCCCAAAGAGGAATTAATATAATCCATCTCCACCACCATGTTAACATTTTGATCTATCATATAAGAGAGTGATTTCATATTGTGGATTGATTTGAGATGTGGAGACTCTAGATTCATCTAGAAATTCATAATTAACAAGTTGACTATCAATAAGGGTCACCTCAACAAGTTGATCAATAATAATTAAACCTTTAACTAAAATTTGATAGATCAAATCTAGATCAAAGTTTGACAATAACATAAGCCACTTGGCCATTCACTTATTTTGGTAAGGCTTGGAGTGCATGAATTTTAGGGGATCAATGTTCATAACAATGTAAGTCTTATGATTGAGTAGATAATGTCATAGATTAGTAGTGATGAAAACAAGAGCAAGGCATAACTTTTCAGTATGAGAGTAACATGTCTCATATTTAACAAACATATCACTAATGTATTATATAGCCTTTTATTTTTGATGTTCATCATGATGGGCCAACATAGCACCAAGGGCATGGTCAATAGTGGAGATGTACAAGAAGAATGGTTATCCTTATTTTAGAGGGGTGAGGATTGGTGGTGATATAAGGTAGACATTAAGATATTGAAAAGCCTATTGATAACTAGAATCCTACTTAAAATTGATATCTTTCCTCAAAAGGTGATGGAAAAGTTGACAATAATTAGAAAATTGGGAGATAAAATGATGAATATATTAAAGTTTATCATGAAAACTATGAAGATACTTGAGATTGGATGGAGGTGGAATTTATAAGATGGCATTAATTTTATTAGGATTGACCTATATCCCATGAATGGAGATAATAAATACTAAGATTTTACCTATCAATACTCCAAAAAAACATTTTTTAGAGTTTAAACAGATGCAAAATTAGATTAGGTGATCAAAAATAACCTTTAGAATGGCAAGGTGATATTTTCATAACTTTGATTTATAAAGGAGGTCATCTACATATTACTCCACAATATTATGAATAATGTCATGGCTCTCTGATAGGTGGATACTATATTATTTATGCCAAAAGGCATAATTTAATAGCAAAAAATCCCCTAGGGAGTAATAACTGAGGTCTTATGCTGGTCTTCTAGTGTGATAAGGATCTAATTATATCCAAAAAAACCATCCATTGTTGACAAAATTTCATGGCCATTGGTTAAATTGACTAAATAATCAATAATAGGGAGAGGAAAGTCATCCTTTGGATCAACGAGATTGATATCTTGAAAGTTAATACAAAGGTGAAGTCCCCATGTAGGCTTCATTATAGAGATGATGTTAGATACCCATTAAGTGTAATCGATAGGTTAGATGAAATTAATGGATAGGAAGCATTGTAACTCTTTTTAGACTAAGAGTGAAATGTGAGGATGCATTTTCTAGAGATTTTGTTTGATAGGCTTAATAGGAGTAAATGTAATGAGATTATGGATGATGATGGCATGATCAATACCAAACATATCAATATAAGACCAAGTGAATGCCTCATTGTGATCAACTAGAAATATAGTGAAGTCTTGATATTTATGGGGATCTAAGGATTTATTAACCTTAATGATATGCACAGTCTATGGTGATCCTATGTTAACATTAATAGTGGCCTCATTTAGAAGAATAAAAGTTTTTGATGGGAGGGATTTACACATAAGGGAGTTCTCAACACCTAAATGAGTTAAGATGGACTCATAATCCTAGCACTAAATCATAGGGATGGTAGGAGAATACTAAATCATAGATGAGAGGCTCTTTGGAAATGACATTGACTATAGAAAAGTTAGGAAAAATGGATATGATGCTATCAATTGAAAAAGAGGTGTCGGATGGAGAGGATGTTATATCCTCTTCAAGGATAGGGGAAGAGTAAACTTCAAGGATGATATGGGGATTTTATTAAAGCCAAGGCCATGTTTCTCATGGGGTTTTCTAAAATCCCCTAATACAACTTTGTGTGGTCCCTATTCATAATGTCCCATATTAAAACCTTTCTAGGTGCAACATTGTAGGTATGTTTATGCAAAATGGGGTTAATAAATAAATGAGAAGTTGAATGTGAATGGTTTATACCAATTTTGTTTAGAAGGACACATGGAAGGCTAGTCAATTCCTCCATAAATAAGTTGGGTGTGAAGGAATGGTGGACCAAAAGGAATAGTTTCCCCTAGATGTGAATAGTAAGCTAGATGTTTATCGAGGTGTCCATATTATTGAGGTGTATAGAGGGTATTAAGAATCAATAGTTGATAATATTTGATCTAAATTTGTTATAATGTTGAATAGATGGTTTCCTTACCTAGTCTTGATGCAGGGATGGTTGTGATAGTGGATGCTTCATTAGATGTGGATGGGGTGGCACTTTATAGTGGAATTAGGACCTCATTAGGTTGAAAGTTAAGGTTACATGTTTTCAAAGGATGGGGTTCAGCTGAGATGCTATGTATTTTTCCCTCATGTTAAAACTTAATTCATCGATGTAAAGTACAGGGAACACAGTGCATAATACATATTTAAGGACATCTTGGGAGAATGTTATGCTAAAATTATCCTTCAATAACCTAGAATAATTTAGGGATAACTTGAGAACTCACCTAAATGTGAACTGCTACCATTCCTAACATAGGGGCAATGGTATCATTTAAGATTTTTATAACTAAGAGTGATTGGGCTACCACTATCTTAGGTAGATTTAGTTATTTAAATGCATGAGAAGAGATAATGTTTATACTACCACCATTATCTATCATGATTTTTTTAATATAATTTTGATCTATTTGGGTGGTGATAAATAAGGTAGGATCTTGATCATTCAGCTATAAAGGTGGTATCTCTAAATCATGAAACATAATATACAAGTGCTTCTAGAGAAATGTAATGAAGGCCAATAATGGTTGGGATTGATATATTTTTATTTATATGGCCTGTAAGGATTTTATCATGGATTCATGGTGTTGTGAAGAGTTTTTGACAAGTTTGTATAAGGACATTTTAACCAAAATTTGGTGTAGTTTCTTCAAGATAGATATTTATATAAGCTCTAAAGCATTATTATTTTGTGATGTTCATAAAATAGAGACCTTAGGTTTGAGGTCAGGTGTTGTTAGATTATTTGTGGGAGGAGATGGTGCTTTAGTGATAGTTACTTTAGCTTTCTCATGATTTTGGCTCTTATGACCCTATACTTGGGATCATGTGACTATATGAACCACATCTATTTAGATCAAAGGGGGATTTTTGCTCTTAGATTCATCCTCACATAGATGGAGAGAATGGTTTTAAACCCAATAAGTGGTTCTATCCTCCACCATTTACTCTGACATGTTATTTTCTATGGTGGATGGAACTATAGGGGGATGGGCATGATCTAGTTATTATTTTAATAGATCATCTTCATCTAATATATTTCAAACTAAATATTTTAATACATTACAACTTTGTGTGTCATTTTTGGCTATTTGATGGAATGCACATGACCTATTTTCTTTATACCATGATGGCTTTTAACTACAAGGGTTGACATTTTTTATAAGAGATAGCATGATTGAGGAGGTTTGGATAAGTTGATCAAGGATCTTTGAATAAGATCCATTTAATGGGTCTTGAATCATATTTTACATTCTTTGGATTCATAGTGGAGAAGAGTATGTGGCCTCAAACCTTCGCCTCTTGAGCTAGCTACTTGGATAGTCCTTACAATAGATATTTTATGTTGATAGTAAGTTTTTACTCCTAAACTAGGTAGCTAGTAGGGGTTTAATGGATTATGGATGGACATGAGCATAGTGGATATATTTTATTATGATGTTATTTATGTTTTAATGGTATATTTTATAATCATAGATTTTAGTTTGGTTAAAGGATGGGGTCCTAAAATAGACACTCTAGTCCTAATAGGGGCAATGGTGTTTTTCGTTTTCATATCTATTCAAGGGTTGCAAGGAAATCCCCTTTAGGTAATTCAATCCTAACATGAGGATGTTGCATATATTCTCCCCTTAGGGCTATTAGATTTATATTTTTTGTATCTACAACTTTACCATTGTTTTCTCTATGATTTAGTATCTCCTTAGCAATGGCGGGAATTGATCTAGAGATAGTTTGAGGTACAACGACTTCCTTAGGTAGTAATAAGATAATGGGAATAGTTGTACAAGATACAGGTATCAAAATAGTATAAGGAATGTAATTTTAAAAAATTTCAACAAAAACCATTTCCCCAATATGTTTTTTCCTCTTTTGGTTCTTGAGTGTCCTTAGATGTGGATTCTTATAATGGGTCCCAAATAATGAGATCTGGCATATTAGATGAAAATTTTGGGATGTCCTCATTGGGCTTAAATTCTTCAAAGGTGTCTCTCATGAGGATATCATGGATAGCGGTATCAAAAAATTCGTTAGGTAGAATCTGGTCATGGATAGTGTTAATTATGTGAGTCTCATGTTCTGATGTGGATCCTGATTTAGATTGTAAAAAATTTGATGTAGAGGCATGATTTGGGAAAGGTTACTTCAATATATCTATTGATTATTTGTGGGGGCATTAGGATTGTCTAATTTCAATTATCCCTAATCTATAAGATTTTGAACTAATCCTTTGAAATATTAACATCTGATGACAACATGGCCTATTACATGGTGAAATTTATAGAAATTATTTTAGCTAAACCAACTAGGTTTAAAATGCAACTCATTAAAAGGTATGACAAGAGGAAGTTTGATAAGAGAAGACTTTAGGATTTTATCTAAAAAGATGTATAGGATTCTCTTAGAGGGGTATATTGTCTCAAGGGAAAGTGTGTTACTATCTTATGAGATTGTGCCTTTGAAGTGGAAGGCTTATATTAGTTTTTGCTTGAGGTAGTGTTGACTTCATAACTATGGAATTGGTAGCCCTTTGGTTTTATTGTTGTTGTTACTAGGAGTCCCTTTAGATGGTTTAGATTAAAAGTTATTTTTTCATAGTTTGACCTTCCCTTTTTAAAGGGATATAATTTCAAGCTTATGGCCTATTGAAAATGCCTTATCAAAAGTTTTAAAGGATTGTACTTATACTGTTGATGAAATGTGTTTGGCACATGCTCTCACAAATAATTTGATTAACTCAAGATACAACAAAGATAAAGTGATCTAGTTAATTAAATGTCTCCATCTAGCTAGAAAATTGGTGATGGACTCATCATCAAACTGTCAAATGGTGTAAAGGTCTATAATGGTATATTTTATTTTTATATAAAAAAAAAAGTGTTCTAGGAATATTTGGGATAGCTACACAAATGAAAAGAGGGAATGATGGGGGACTGAACTATACCAATCTAGGGTAGGTATAGATAGAGACATAGGGAATGTCCTAATAATAAGTGCATCATCATGTGCTATTAGGTAATACGCATTTATAAATGCTCATAGATATTTTTGTGGGTCCTTCATATTATATAATTTGTTAAACTTAGGGAGTTCCCATTATGGAGGATACGATCTAATAGGGACTATTAGGTTGATGGGTTTGTTACAAATATGTTCATAGGTGAGCATTTTATTTTACCTAGAGGTAGAAGCTTCCAAGTTATCCATCTTGTTCATAAGGATGGTCATGATATTAGGTTAAATGTCATGCTGAGGGATTCCTCCCAAAATGTTTTGCTATGGGAGTTGGTATGTAGATAATAGTGTGGAATCAACTTGAGATAGGGGATATCTTATTGATGTGGATATAATTAGTTAAGAAGCTACCACATACTATGGATCCTATAGAAGGATGTACGTAGACCTGATATCCTATGTAGGTGCTATATACTGGGTGGTTAAGGGTACATACTTATAAGGCCCCTAACTCATAGGGGCCTATTTTAATGGTTACATTTTGGTGTTTGAGGATATACCAGTTTGAATCAGTGAAGGTGTTGTTAAGACTGATATGAATTAATTAAAGAGTGAGGTGGTAACTAATTGGGTAGATGTAGGGTAAGTATTGGTAACATTTTGAGTTGGAGTAATGGTTAATAATAGTATACTAGATGTCACTAGTGGTGGGTTAACTAAGGGTTATGTTATGGTGGTGTCCAAAGTAGTAGGAGGAGGATTATTATGAGAGGATATCATATAAATGGTAAATAATTCACCCTCTTTAAATGTCATACCATATTGATGTTGAGTAAACTAAATTTGGGGGGATAATGGGATATGTATGGATTTGGAGGTGAGATAATGGTAAGAAGCTATGGGATTGCTATCAAGTATGGTGGAGAACTCAGGGTCACCTTGGGCATAATACTAAGGGATTCCTTCCCCTATGGACTTAGGGGAAATAGGTGGGCTAGGATAATCTTCCATAGATGAGGATGAGGGTTCAATTTTCTTTAGAGATCATTATTGCATCAAAACCATGTAGCAATAAAAAGAAAGAAATAAAAAACACATAAAATATTATTTTATATTATCCCATTTTAAATGAGGCCAACAAGATACACACACTAAATTCATTTCTAAAAAGTTTTTACTTTCTTAACTTTAAACTGAGGAAAAATGAAATATTAAGGATATCGAGGGTCCAAATAAATGGTGATCTAAGGATGGTCTTAGGTTTTGTTTTGGTGCTCAAGGATTTATGTATTGGTACCAATACTTGGCTTCATATTGGGGCCTAACCCCTCACTTCACACACCACAATGTAAGGGAGTCAGTTGCTTAGCTAGAATATACTGATATACCAGAGTTTATATGTAGCTAGAAATCTAAGTTGGTCTTACCTTTGGTGGTGAAATCTAAGTAGGATCATCGAGAAGAAGATTTCCATGATGTGCTGAAATATCCATCACTTCCTTTATGTCAGGTGTTTTGATGAGTTTATTATGAGTTTAATTTGGTTTGTGTGTGATAAAAGTGATGACTATAATTAATTTACCTCTAAGATTATTCCATGTGAGTAAATTAAATAAGAAAAATAGATGCAGATTGTTTAACCTTTTAAAAAGGAAAAATGCAAATTTTATTTTATTTGGATGAATTCAACACACAAAAGAGAAGAAATGATATAAACTAATTTAAAAATGAATTTTAACAAAAAGAGTGAGACCTTATGGGCCCCACTGGGCATTCCATATATTTAAGTAGTTTTTCATTTTATTTAAAATAAAATCTGATTTATTAAAAAATTAAAATAATAGGGTTTATGATATTACTTATGGATTGGAAGACATTTGTGCACTGCTCAAATCTAGTGATAGTGAGAAATCCTTTTTGGTTTGGAATTCTAACTTGCACACATGTAGAAACTTGAAAAAATATATTAATATAGAAATAATTGTACTACCTGATCAAGGATCAACTATAGGAAGTGGTACACTTATATGGATGTTAGTACACTATTCATGTAATCAAGCAAAAAAAAAAACATTTGATATTACAAATACATAAATGATGTGATAATAATACTAATTCATATTTTACTCAATTAATTCAACAATGTAAATAAAGTATTATTCCTAATAAGCAAAATCAAAATATACATCATCTTGAATGATAGATAATTATTCTTCATAGGATTCAAAGTAGGATGCATAAATCATGTCACAGAGGGCTAGCTCAAAGGCTATGTCATTCTGATCCATAAATAAAGGCTTAGGGACTATAAGGAGATCAATAATGTTGGTCACATCATGTACTAAACTAGGTATAGTCATTTATAGGAATAAATCCATGTTTAAGTAAGAGTAGTCAATAAAGAGATTGAAAATAGAAGCTTAAGATAAGGTTTCAGATATTGTATATTAAACATAGTAGATTGATGTCATCCTGATAGGATCAGTATCGATAGGAAAAATTGATGTTTATTCAAAATAAATTGACATTGATTCTTTGTGTCTAAATTTAATAAATCAAGAACAAAAATGGGGTAGAATTGATAAAATAAATGGATTAAATAGATAATAAAGCATAATAATAATGTTTTACTAATTAATTGGATAGCTAAACAATTAATTATTTAAAGATAATGATAAATTAAAATGCATTACTTACATTTTGATCAACCATGAATAGAATGGTACTCTTCCATGAACAAAAGTAGCAGTTTTAGTTTTGCACAGAGGATGTGACTGAATGAGCTAAAAATTTATAAAAGTATTGGTACAAATGTCACCAAGGTTGAAAGAAAATCATATAACAATTCAAGGCTCTCAATGCTCTAGTTCCATCTTGAATGCAAATATAAGCTGCATATTTATCGATTGATGTTGATCCAAATAATTAGTACCAATCATAGGGTAATCATCATTGATTCACCCAAAATGGATCCTTTAATGAAATGGTGAATGAGAATAGGTCAAGAATGGGTGGAGTTCATTTAAAATGATTCCACATGGGGTAAATTAGTCATATGGGTAGATTTCTAGGTTCAAATTGGTTTTAGGAGGTTGGGAATGGTAAAAGGGTAAGATTAAGAGTTATTTACCAGACTAGTAAATAGTAAATAATCTAAAATTTATGATAGGGTTTATTTATGGATTTAAATATAAAAGAACTGACGACACATAAATAATCATACCTATGGGTATAATATTATAGTGTATATAGATCAACTTTATGAGAAGGTTCATTCCTAAATTTTCTTATTTCATTAATATTCTAATTACTATGTTGAAGAAAAATTAGACTTCTAACAGGTCCAAATAGAGAATAAATAGTTTTGAAGAAATTAATCAATCCATATCCAAATATCCCGCTCTAAAAAATCTTAATTTTGTAAAATATTTCATCATATATGCATTTGGAGGTGATGATGTTATCTCAGCCATCTTGGTGTAGTGGAATAGTGAGGGATTGGAGTAATTGATTGCCTCTTTGGTTAAGGTTTTAAATATTTGGAGCTGAGGTACACTTTCATGGAGAATAATTACTTAATAACTTTAGACATTATTATAATTATACTTAATAACTTTAGACACATTGTATCCAATAATATAATTTAATTAATGGTATCAAAACTAAGTTTCAAATACTTTCTTCCAAGTAGAGAATTGAATGAGAAAAAATCTAGTTGGATAAAGAAAGTCATAAAATATGATGTAGAAATCAAAGTGACTAAATTTGTGAGAGGAAAATGGCTATGTGAACATCTAGAATTAGACCTAAAATAAGATAGAAAGGTTGTCCTAGTGCTATAAAATAACCAACAATCACTTATACCTTTACTTCATAGGATTTGGACTTAAGACATGATCAAATTCTGACAAAATTTTGTATATCCACATGGTTTAGACAAAACTAAATGAAGATACTTTAGATTATAATCCATTATATATGTCCTTAGAGATGGAAATTTTTTTATAAAATATCTTAATGGTGTCTCCTTATATGTATTGATATAAATCAAATTGATAATATATTAGAAGAGTATCATGATGGCCCCTTTAGGAGGCCATTTTCACCTAAGACTACTGATGTAAATATAATGAAGACTGGTTATTATTAACCCAACTTATTTAAAGTTACACATGCATACATTAGAATATAATAGAAGTGTGCCTTCTTCATAGGATAATAAAAGTTAATAGACCTTCCTCTCCATCCCATCCAAGTAGAGAGTCCCTTCATGTAATGGGGTTTGGACTTAATTGGTGTGACTAACCCAAATTCAAGTGTTGATCACAAGTGGGTGTTGACTACTATAGATTACCTCATGAGGTGGATAGAGGTGGTGGCACTCAAGGAATATAATGATACATCTATGTTAGATTTATATGAAGGTATTGTAGCTATATTTGGTACCCAAACAACTATCATATTTGATAATGCCATTTATTTTATTGGCACTAGGATCATTAAATGGGTAGTAAGTCATAGTATCTATTTCATAACCTCTTACATCTATTACACCCAAGGTGTCTTAATATATTACAAAAAAAAGAAATTAATTAAGATCATCAAAAGGACCATGGAGGAGAACCGAATATCTTGACATACTAAAATAGGTCTTGTTCACTCATTAAGTAATTTTGAGAGGGTGAATTTTTCCTTAAAGTTTTATATATTCATCTTGTATGCAATCAAAAATGCATCATGTCCATAAATCAATCATAAATCATATTGGATATAACACACCTATACTTCTAATTAGGGAGCATACAATTGTTAAGCAAGAGCATGACTAATTTAAGGATCTGTTATACCCAATTAGGGGATCACTTGTCATAACAAACTATGTGAGATAGGGTTCAAAATAACACAATCACATAAAAAACCTAAAAGAGTCATATGATTTAGTATTTCACTAATTTAATAACAAAAAAAGTAAATCTAATCTAGTACACACCAAAGCTTGTGGCACAAAGTGAGGATTAGTAAAGAAAAACAATAAAAAAATGTATATTTAACTTTAAATAAATTAAGTGTGAGTAACACCCTAATACATGGAATATGAAGAGTAATATTATCGGAGCTAACACTTATTCTACTTCTATCTACTAAAAGAGAGGAGAATAAAGTTAGAATATACTTACTTAAATTTGAACCCATCAAGACTCAATATCTCCCTTGGCTAAAAGGGCTTTGCAAGAGGTTTTTGTGGTTCATAAGGATCACTTTTTTAAAATAAAGTATCTAGGACCTATCCACAAGACTAGATTCTCTAAAATAAGAAACCTAAACTAAGTCTCCTCAATTAGAATGGTGGAAGAGTAGATTGTGAGGAAGCATGAGTGAATAATAAATCTTTATTACATATTCTAAAAATGACCAAAATGATCTTGTATGTATAGTAGTATCTTACCTTAAAATTATTTGAGAATGTTGGTTATGCTTGGTTAGCCTGGTTGACCTAGCACATTTTTGGGCTAACTCATTAGGTCTGTGATAGAGTTGGGAGGCTAAAAACTAAAAAGAGAGAAAAGGTTAGTAAACTATACCAGGTCCCCCAAGTTGACCTAGTATGTTGAATAGGTCAAAAGGGTGCCAAGCAAGGAAATGAAGGATATAAAGAGGGAAAATACTAGAAGACTATTAAATGGAGGAAAAATAGCTAAGGGAAAGGTTTCTAGGAACTCTTTTGATTGGTATTAATGTGTAAAGAGGGAAAACAATATTGTAAAGCACCAAAGGTCTACCCACCCCTTTCTTTCTATACCCCTTATGGTGTGCACTAAGAGAGATTGAGTCTCAATGGGTTCCTACAAGATGTAAATCATTAGTAGTCAATAAAAGTTAAAAATATTATGTGTAAACATATACCCCACTTAAAGCTCATCATGTGTCACTAAGGTGCAACATGGTATGGTGCTTCAAGAAAGAACATAAGGATACACATAATTTTGATGATAAAAAAAAGTTATAGTATTTTAAAAGAATAAAATAACTGAAAGTAAATGACTGAAGGGGAGACTAAAATAAAAATTAAATGTAATGCATACCTTGAGTTACATTCTATCATGATATGGTTGTCTACTATTTTTTTTATTTTTAATCTTGTAGGGCATATAGACTACTTTTGACAAACCCAAGAATGTAAAACTAAAGAGCAAAAGCAAACAAACTCAAGAAAATCCAAGATAGTTATTAGTATGAGGATGGGATGTATTTGGAAAATTTGGCAAGTTGGGGTGACAAGTGTTATGTTAGACCAAATTACCAAGTCAAACAAATAAGACTAAATTAGGTAACTAAAAATCTAAGGCTACTAAAGACCAAAAAACTCAAACAAGCTATCCTTAAGTAAGAAAGGCAAACTCACCAAGTCAAACCAAGGATACATGTTAAATAGGATGGAAAGACAAATGGTAAAAATACTAAATAAAAAGATATAAGGGTAAAATAAAATTGATGAGTGAGTAGTAAAAATCCACATCTCAATCATCAATGGAAAAAGGATGCATAAAAGGGAAAACAACATTGTCGTGTGAGCAGTAACAATCCACATCTCAGTCAACAATGGAAAAAAGGTATGAACTCAAGTGTTAATAATAATAAGACAACAAAATCATGATAAATGGGAAAAGGAAAGTAAAGTAGGTCTAATAAATGTAAAACTATGTAAATAAAATGATCCAAAGTTCCTCAAACATATTATATAAAACTAAAATAAAGTAATGCTAGCATGTTCTTAAGAGATGGAGAAGAGGGAATTAGAGACGAGGGAAAATAGATTTGGAATCACAATTTATCTATCAAGGGGGTAAAATTAAATGGGTGGAGGGGAGAATGAAAGAAAAACCAAGGTAGAGACAACTCTTTATCGAAGTCAAGACACTCAAAATAGTTTTGTCAAAATAAGAGGATTTTTAACCTTAAGAACTAAGAATAACTTCTCTTAGTGACATAAGTCTTAATTAAATAAATGAAGTATATATATCATCCCATGAAGGTTAAATGCATGAAAATTAAAATGGACCTACCTCTCCATGATGTGTTCCCTGCTCTTTAGGACCTCTTACAAAGTCATTGATTTACTATGAATATTGGGTACTTTCATGAGAAAGTAGGTAGCACCATAAAGTTTTTTGAGTTCCCCTATTCCAATATATTAGTCCACCACACCCCAAACGAATTTGGCTCTATGTGAAGTTGAATATGGAGTTTGAGCTTTGATTGGAGATGTATTGGTAAACACATCTTTTGGTCTGAATTTAAATTTTGAGATTTGTATGTTGCCTTATAATATCATTTCCTTTTGTTTCAAATGATTTAACTTTTAAATTTATTTTGATGTATTTTTCTTTAACTCCTCCATATGGATTTGAAAAACCAAACATGGTTGCTAAAGATGACTTTCATTTGAAAACTTGTGACAAGGATGTTAAGAGAGATAACTACAAAGAACATGGGATATAAGAGTCTCATAAATCTAGGTAAAATAAAAGTGCTATCTTGACTTTGACCTTGTTTTATCCAGTATGGAGATGAGAGAAAGGAAAAATAAAGAGGAATGACACATGGAACAAGTTGAATTGCTTTAAATTACAAAAATCTAACAAAGGGAAAAAATAAGGGATATAATGATAGAAAAGTGTGATTCCTTATCATAAGAAAGAGGGAAATAGAGGAAAACATGTTAAAATATTTGTTTGTAGATTATATGTATCAAAAGAAGCAAAATGTAAAGTTTAAGAACAAAAATCAAGGATAAGAAATGAATGGTAATTTTATGAGGGTTAGGTCCTAACCACAATATTACAAAGTAAATCATAAAAGAAAGACCCACAAGGGTGCTGATAAGAAAGAGAAAAGCAAAAGTGAGGGAGCCATTGTGCAAATCACCTCACAAAGAAAAACCCAAAGGATGCCAAAATAGCATTGGCAAGCAACAAAAAGAGATAGAAATGATTAAAATATGGTGGTTTTGTGAGGGATGTTGGGTCATATCCGTGATATTACAAATAAAATCCCAAAAGAAAAACCCAAGGGATGTGAAAAACAAGGTAAAATGTAAGAAGATAAAGAAGACTATGGTATATCAAAAAGTCAAAAGAATAAAAGGGAAGACTAAAGATTTATAAAAGGAAGGAAACTGATATAGAAGGAGAGACCTATGCTTAAGTAGCTTGCAATTTTTTTAAGATAAATATAGATTAAAAACATGACAAGAGTTAAATGTTTAAGTAAAGTACTTTTTAAGGAATTGAGCATTGGTGGGCTCTCTCTTTAAAAACATGGTCTTCATTAGTTTGAAGATGATAAGTGCTTGGACAAAGAATGTCTTTAACTAAATATGGGACCTACCATTTTAGGCATATTTTCCTTCTTCATCATGGGTATAATATAATTTAAGGACAAGATCACCAACATTAAAAGTGTGGAATTTGATGTGTTTGTTATGTTGTTTGGCAATGCGAGCCTTATATTAGTGGTTATTTTGTAATGTAGAAAGGTGACATTCATCAAGATGATTAAAGGAATGAAGGTTAGCTTCATGTAATTCTTCATCTAAAATAATACCATTAAGAGATATACGTAAAGAGGGAAGCTTAACTTATAATGAAAGGATCGACTTATAACCATAAACTAACCAAAATGGAGTTGCCCCAATGGTAGTATGAATGCTAGTCTGATAGGTCCAGAGTGTAGGGTAAAGATGAATTTGCTAATCCATGTAGGCTTCATGAATTATCTTTTGGAGAATTTTGTTGAGAATTTTATTGGTGGCCTCAGCTTGACCATTACATTATGGATGATAAGGCATGAAAAACTTGTGATTGATCTTAAATTTGGTAAAAAGTTGTTTAACATATTTTTTTTAAATTACCACCATTATCTAAAATGGTGGTATGATGAATGCCAAAGCAACAAATAATTTGGTTAAGAATAAATTTGGAAATGGTAATACTAGTGATGTTAATGAGGGGTATGGTTTCTACCCACTCGGTAAAGTACTCAATAGTGGTGATGATAAAAACCTACCCATCTTAGGAATGAGGAAGTTTACCAATGAGATCAAATCCCCATGTGGAAAATGGCCAAGAAGATTTGATAGTTTAAAGTTTTATAGGAGGTGAATGGATAAGATCATTTTGAAGCTAACAAGGATTGCATTTATTAGCAAATTCAATTGCATCCTTTTCAAGATTAGGCCAAAAATACCCATACATAAGCATTTTCATGATATAGCATGTCCTCTATAATGACCATCATAAATGCCCCCATGTGCATGCTCGAGTAGAGAAAGAACCTCATCTTGAATAACATAGTAGAGTAAGATACCTTCAATGTGATAGTAAAGGATGTTATGTCAAAATACATACTTGAAATCTTGTTTATGAATGTGTGCCTTTTCACAAGAATCTAGATCAAGAGGATAAGTTTGATGTTTGAATTATTGAATGATATCTTGATACCAAGGGCTTTGTCTATTATTCATAGCCTTGATGTGACAAATAAATGAATTAGGTGGTTGGATAGATGATGGAGATTATTTTATTTATATAATAAAGGAAGAATCAAAAAGAACTTGATGAGGATGTAAGAGAGAAATATAAGAGGCAAGAGAATCATCAATGGAATTTTGGTCTCAAAGAATAGGCTTGATAGTGAAAGAGACAAAATCCTTAACAAGAGTGGTTACAATTTGATGATAGGTAATAAGGTTCTCACTTTTACATTGATAATCACCATTAACTTGATGAAAAATGAGCTGAGAATAACCTAAAGCATGAAGATATTGGATGTCAAGATCAAGAGCACCTTACATGCTTAATATAAGGGCTTCGTATTCAGTCATATTATTGGTGACATCAAAGGTAAAGCAAAAAGCTAAAGGAATGATCTTATCAAGAGGACTAGTGAGAATGTAGCTTGCCCTAGCTCTTTAAAGGCATTTAGCACCATCAATGTGGAGGGTCCTAGTATCCTCATGCAAGTCAAAATCAATTTCAATGGGCTCCTTGATAACTACCTTTGATTTAGTAATGCCAGAGGTTGGTGAAGATTCATCAAGATTATTGGCTTCAAGATCAATAGTAAATCTATGAAAGTAGTCTTTAAGGGATATAAATTGATTAAGACCTTCAATGAAAAGGATATTGTGATCGAGAAGGTTATATTGAATTGGATAAGTGGATGGAATGGGAGCTATGACAAGTTTTTCAGATATGACTTTCTCTTTAACATATTTTTGAGTGACAATGCAGAGATTGAATTCCATAAATAAGACCATCCATTTGCCAATTCTATCTCTTAGAAGAAGGGCTTTGGAGAATAAATAATGAAGGGGGTTAGAATGAATGATGACGTAAGTAGTTTTATATAACATATAATGACAAATATTTTCAGCCATAAAATAGATAACGAGGTAATCATGCTCAATTTTGGTATAACATGTCTCATAATCAATGAGGCCTCGGCTAATGCAGTAAATAACATATTCTCTTCCTATATCATCTTTTTGGGTAAGCACTACCCTAATTAAAATAGGTATGGAATAAGTATATAGAATTAATGGCTTATCATTGGAAGGTGGATGAAGTGTAGGTGGATGAAGTAATGAATATTTTGTATTATCTAAGGTTTTTTGACATGGATCCATCTATTATAAAGATATACCTTTCTTGAGAAGGAAATTGATGAAGTTAATGTGATGAGCCATTTCAAGTACAAATCATCTAATTACCCCAAGTTTGCCTAAATAATTATGAATATCAATAATAGATTGAGGAATGGGTATGTTAACAATAACACTAATTTTGGCTAGGTCAACATTGATGCCATAGAGAGAGACTAAGAATCCTAACAATTTTCTAGATGTGACTCTAGAGACACATTAGAAAGGATTATGTCTAACTTTGTATTTAAGGAGATGGTTAAATATGATATCAAGATTGAAATGATTATTTTTAAGATGTTTATATTTATTAATAAGATCATCAACATAAGTTTCAACAATTTTGTGGATGAGATCATGAAAGATGTGAGTCATAACATGTTGGTAGGTGGATTCGACATTCTTGAGTCTGAAGGGAATTTTGACATAACAATAGTTTCCCATTCTATGGTGAAAGTAGTCTTATGTTGGTCCTCGAGAGTGATGTGAATTTTATTATATCTTAAAACTCCATCCATAAGAGATAACATTTCATAACCAGTTGTGGAATCGATAATGGAATCTATTGAAGTTAAGGGGAAGTTATCCTTACGACAAGAAAGATTAATGTTATAGAAATAAGTATAAATGTGGATGACCATAGTGATCTTTCAAATGGTAACAATGTTAGAAACCCATTCAAAATAATCCATTAGTTTAATGAATTTAGCATCTAGTATTTAATTATTTAGTTATGACATAGATTACTAACTTCAGGTGGGAATTTACATTATTTTTGATGCACTAACTTAGTGTCTAGATAAGTGATGATGTTATGAATCACAATTCTATGGTCAATTCTAGGCATGTCTTGGTAGGACCAAGTGAATTTTTCTTGATATTAATCAAAGAATAATTTAAAGTTGTCATACTTATTTGGTGAGATTTCTCAAGAAACTGTGATTGTTCAAGGAGAAGATGTTGTACCATAGTCAATACGAGTTGTTTATTTCATAAGAATGGAATTGTAATTTTGAAAGTGGTAAGGTACATTAGGTAAAGATGAAAATAAATTTTCTTTAGGATATATGCTAGTGATAAAGTTGTTGAATCAAGAAGCATTATTCTTTAAATTTCTAAGTTTATGATGTTGTCAAAGAAGTTGAGGTTCCCAATCATGAAGTAATTTAAGAATATCTTCATCACTAGGAAAGGTAGAAAGAGGACCATAATATTCAACATCTACTTCAAGATCTATAATTTTATTACCATGTATATCATATTCATAATGAATCTGATGGATATTAGTTGCCTTGGCATCTAGTGTAATTTTAAAAGTAGATGAAGAGGATTTATTTGAAGAGATGAGAGTGTAGATAGATTCAATGTTGGGACAAGAATATGAAGAAATGATAGGATCCATAGAAGGTAGATAATATGTAGGAGTGTTTATAGGTTTAGAAGGTGTAAGTTTTTTTACCACCTAAGGAGTATCGATAAGAATAGGATTGGTGGGAGGTACATGAACTTGAAGATCTAAGTCATGATGAATAGATATGGTATGTACATCTTGATTGAAGTCATGAATTTGGGCAAAAACATTTTTATATTATTGGACACTCAAGTCTTTAGAGTGAGCTTGTGTCATGATATATTTGTCATCATATGTTGGAGATATCGTACATGCTTGAGAATCAGGGGGAGTTTCTAAAGGTGAAATCCCAATATTTCTAAATGTAGAAGGAGACATGGTCAGAGGATCTTGGAATAACTTATCCACTCCAAATCATTACAAGTGGAGGCATCTTTAGGTAAAGATTGCTCTTGAGCATTGCATGGAGTGGAAAATTGGTAATCTCATCCATGATAGGAATAGTATGATCTTGGGGTAAGAGATAAGGAGGAAGCTAATCCACAATATATGGAGGTGGATTCTTAGCATTACAAGTGTGTTGTAACTCATTAGGCTCATCATCATCATCAGAATTAGCAAGTGTAACTTGAAGTTTAGGATTCATGTTAATGAACTCAGATAAAGGAGTACTATTGATTTTATAAATTGTATAGATTCGATATTGAGGCTTAGGATTATGAAAGTGGATGCTCCATAGGTTGGGATCAACTTCATGTTTGTAGAATTTTTTTATGTAAGAATTTAATACAGTAACTACTATAAGATGCTATGGCCCTCATTCGATGAGTCCATGGATGACCAAGAATAATGTTATAATATAAAGGAAGATAAAGGACCATAGGCTTGGTTATGATAGTCTTACATCTAATAGTCAATGGAAGCCAAATACATCCAAGTGGTTTTGATTAGCCTTGTCAAATCCATGACAAGTAAGATGGGTTTGTTTAAGATGATATTTTTTAGAACCAAGTTATTGAATGAGCCATAAGGATGTCACATTAATACCATAACCTTCATCAACTAGAAATTTTTGAATAAGGGTGGTATTAATGGATTCTTTGATAAATAAAGGTAGATCATTAGTGTAAAAAATAATTTCATCATTGATCATGTCCTCTTCAAAAAATTCAATGGAAGGCTTGAAAGGACACATAGTCTCAATGGTATTCACATTTGTTGGTTGAGAATCAATAAAAGGTGGTTATTCATCTATGGAAGATGGATCTTAAATTTCTTGAAGTTGTTACATACAAAATTTATGATGATAAGATGAAGTGTGAACAAAATCCATAAGAGGAATCTTACAAGGCATAGAGTTGAGTTATTCAATAAAATTCCAATGTGATTTAGAAGAACTAGCATGAGGTTTAGAAGACAAATTAGATTTAGGAGGTATAAATGTGGTAGGAGGATTGGAATGAGGGAGTTATCACTTAGGTACTTTCAAATCATCATGAGTGGTTATGGTATCTTTAATAAATTTTTCTTCTAAAGATGATTGCTTAGGCTTGGTAATAGGATCTTTGTGAGCTGGTTTACATTGATAATTAACCTTTGTATCATTGACATATTGAGATTTATTCTAATATAGGTTATAATCAACATCAATAACATAAACATTTTTAAAATTTGATTGATTATTGTTTGAAGAATATTTTGGATTATTAGAAGTAGAAGATTTAAAGGTTTACCATTTTTGAGATGTAACAAAATACTCTTGACGATGAAGTTTGATTATAGCCTCATGGTGAGTGACTCACCAAGAATATAAGAAATGACACATTTAGTGATCCCTTTACAAGATTCATGAGAATGCCTAATGTCAGCATGGAACCAACATAAAATATTAGGATCATACCACTTAGGAGGAGCATTGGGATAAATTAAAGGTTTTGAGGGTGGAAAAAATTGTTTCATTTGTTAAACTAAAAGAGGTGAATGAGATAGTGAAAGGACATTAGATTTGGTAACTCTAGGTTTGGTCTGAGAAGTATTACTAGTTATAGCATTATATGTTTGAAAATATCCTTTAATAAGTTTATGATTTGGTTAGAATTGATTCAAAATAATGTTTTTACATTTAGCTTGGTTAAGAGCTTCATTAAGAGTTTGAGGAGCAAAGGTTAAAACCTTGTATTAAAAGTGGGAGTGAGAGCAATTATAGAGAGTTTGAATAAATTATCATCAATCATACCATGATCTATGATCAACTTTATGAGCTAAATATTTTCATATTTTAATAAATTCATGAGTTGAATCATTAGGATATTGTTTATAATTTATAAAGTGACTAATAATTTTTTTAGAAAGGTCATTATGTTGTAACACATTAACCAAAGGATTGAACAAATCTTCAATTTTCCAAATATAATGTTGAGGAAGTTGATTATACCATTCTAATACATCACCAGTGAAAGTTTTGACTAATAGCTTAGTTGTGGAAAATGTATTATTTTGGATCCACTCTTTGTAAAGGTTACCAAAGGCTTTGAGGAATGAAGCAGGGTCTTTAGTCCCATCATATTTGATAGTTGGAGTTAAGTTACCAATATCAATAGATACAATGAATGGAGCTAAAGGCTCATTTTGAATGGTTTGAAGCATCTTTTTATTCATTATGGGCTGAGGAATAACATTGCCTAAGGCATCCCTAAGAGGTGGAAGAATATAATTAGGATTAGATTGAGGATGAATAGTTGGAGGTTGATTAGCCACATTGATTAAGTGTTGTTTAAGTTGCATCATTTGGTTAGTATTAGAGTTTTGCATGATCTTCATTTTTAGAATGACTTGAGCTAAGACTTGGGTTGTATTAGGAGGTGAGTTAGTGTTGGTTAGAGCACTCCCCAAATTAGTATTAGGAGGAATATTAATGGAAAGAGGATTATTAGTGGGATTGTTAAATATATTTGTATCAATAACTCCTACATTGGTTTGGAGATTTTGATAAGTACCCTGATAAGTATGGAAAGGATTATATCCATCAACTTAATTTTGAGGAGTTATTTGCACCATGTGAAGTCTATAGATGTAGGAGGAGAAGAAGTACCCCAAGAGTGATGGTTCTCTTAGGAGGAAAATAGAGGAAGGCATGAACATCCCATATAGTATCTAAATGGATTTATGTTGTCCAAAAATATTCTAATAGGAGACCCCATTCTAAATAAAGAGAGATGAACAAGATGTAAAACTAGAGAAACAAGAAATTAGATTGAAAAAAAAGAAATGTAATAAATAAAACTAGGTCAACCATATCAACCTAGTGTAGGAAATAGGGCTTATAAACTATACTAGGTCAACCAAGTCAATCTAGTGTAGTGTACAAAAGCTAGAAAAAGTATAAGGTTGACTAGGTCGACCTAATATAGTGAATAGGGAAGAAGAAAAGATTAATAAAAAGTTTGATAATGAAAAAAGATGATTTTTAGATAATATAATTGTTGTAACTTGGATGAACCTTATGATAATAGGTTTTCTAGGCCTGTAATCTAAGTGGCAAAATGGGGGCATCTCACTTGCTATAGGTGAGCAAACTTGTGAGATGAACCTCTAGATTAGGGGCTAATAAAACTCATGAAAAGGTTGCATACAATCATATTTAAATTAAGGAGGCTCATATTCAACTTGATAAGGATCAAAAGAAGGTTGGTAGTGATTATACTCAATTTGACCAAGTACTTGCTCACTTTGAAGGGGAAGATGCAAAGCTTGTAATGCCTCACCCACTTGTACAGGGAAAAAATCAACATAAATACCAACCTTGAAAGCTTCATTTGGAAACCAAGACATATAAAACCTATGAAAAACTATGAAATGGAATACCTAGCTGCTAAACCATCTGATTCATCATTGGAGTGACCATTAGGCCTTGGAAAAGTGCCTCCCAAGGTTGATGTATTAAAGGATAACACCAAAAATCCTTCAATTCTTGGAAAAAGAGTCCCACCAAGCATGCCAAAAAATATTTTCACTTGGATGCACACTATGAGAATAAGTTTTCTAAGCCTCTAGAAAAATCGGGACATCTCACTTGCTATGGTTGAGTAAACTTGTGAGTTGAACCTCTAGATTAGGGGCTAGCTCCCCTTGATGCATCATTTGAGTTCATGTTCTTACTACTACCACTTTTTTAGTGGAAAAGGGTTGAGAATAATATAAATAAAAAATAAGATATGGAGGTGATATACCATATCAGTTTGATAATTTCAAACCACTTGCATTTCACACTTAGGATCAATAAACCAACTAAAACATACACTTTCTCAAATCTATGTCTTCTTTCATCAATATTACATTATTGGGTTCTAGATTATGTGTAAGGTTAGGAGTAATAGAAAATATGTCTTGGATGACTCTAATTAATAGACTACTCACTTCAATAATGAACATCTTTTAAACACTTCACATGCCTTGTAAGAAGAGAGTGAAAATAGGTGAAAGAATGAAGTACAATGCTAAGGAATCTATAGTCTTCGCTAGGTAAATTTAACATTTAAGTAGATAAACTATGAAAATTCATGAGAGAGGTAAAAAATTAGTCATTTAATTGATAAAAATGTGTAAAATTGAGTAAGGCTTCACCATACTCAGGTGGAGCATACTAATAATGCCAAAATGGCCAACTCTTATATAGCTTGAGATAAGGAGAGAGAGAGAGAGAGAGAGAGAGAGAGAGAGAGAGAGAGAGAGAGAGAGAGAGAGAGAGAGAGAGAGAGAGAGAGAGAGAGAGAGAGAGAGAGAGAGAGAGAGAAGTCCAAGGGTCACTTCGACATGTTTGAAGATGATAATTTTATTTATGCATTCATGATAAGATGATATTGGTAAAACCATTCAAGGGAAGGAGCAACAAGTGTCAATCCAAGTAACAAATTTGAATAAAAGTGGCAAAAAACTTCTCCCTTTACATAGAAAAACTACCTTCATGATTGGGCCTATTTGAATGTATTTTAACTAATATAGAGTAAGTATAATGATTTAAATTTAAGATAGAGACATCATACATGCCTCTCCATGAATTTTTTTCATGCTTGGTCCTCTGGGAGCAACTGAAAATGAGCCATCATCATCTATTGTCTTGAAAACTACCCTTCCACACACCCTACATGCTTGGCCTTGAAAAATATTTATTTTCTCATGAAAATCCATGGGAAAAGGATTAAGGACACCTATAAATATTATCCATGACTCTATAATCTTCAAATATTCCTTAAAAGGACATCTAATGGAGGTTTTCACACTTTTCACCCTTATGTGCATGATGTTAGCTTTGACTAGTTGAAAGTGAGGCCTTTGTTTAGACAATTATAATTTTATCAATAGTATATAATTATCATATGGGTTATTATAATTCTATATATTTCCATCAAACTTGATTTAATCCTTTGTAACCTCATATACGCTACACAATATAAAAAATGGTGAAGAAAACCCCATTTTCCATACTTGTCCTAAAAATCCATACATATTTATCACATGTGTGGAATCCTTGGAGAGAATTATACATCATATATTTGGTTTAATGGACATTATCTAGCATATGGATTCTTAAAACCCTCTATCTCTCTAATTGGGTCACAATGAGGGTTTTACAAGGGTTTTAAATGATTTGTACTCTTAACCTTTATTCATAAAGGTGTGCTATTATAACATATATAAAGTGACACTAATGGATCCCTAGGGACCCTCTCCAAATCCTCCAAATATTTATAGATCCCATGCAAAGGTTCATAAAAGTTTTGAGCACTTCAGGTTGCCCTTTGAGCTTCATTTCTTGCATTTGTAAAGTCTGTGCATGCTTTTAAGCCTATAATAGCTTCTTGGGGAGTTAAAATATAGAACTAAGGTTCAAAAATATCTGTATATGCCTCAAGAACATTCTCCAATAATTTTAATGTCTCTCTAAGAGGTAGGAATGAATATTGACCCTTATTTGGCACTAGGCCTTACTTTTGCTACTAGGTCTGTCTATACCTTTAAACTCCATCTGACATTTTCATGGTTTCATTTTCCCTTTTATGGATTTAAAACTTCTAATGCAACCCTAAAAACATGAATACAAAAATTAGGAAGCATAGATTAGGCCAAAAGATAAATTAACCCTCAATTTGGACTCTTTCTCTTGAGTTTGCCTATGGGGTTTGACTGCAACCCTCCTTATATAGAATGTTTTTTCTAACTCTAAAATTTCTATTAGGGTTTGATAGATTTTGATAGATTTAATTAATATTCACAAACCTTCTCTTCAGTTCTCTTTGACTGCCCCTATTCTAAGATAAAATAGGGGCATGTATCCTTATTGAAACCAATCCTTGTAAATGGTTATATGAATCATATGATATTACATACCAAAATTTAGCTCTTAAATCCAAGGGGAGGTATTCCAAAATCACAAAACAATAATATTGGGCTTTAGAGGATTGCCTAACTATAGGTGTTAGTTTTTAGGACCTTGTAGGTCTTGCTAAAGATCTCTTTAGGGAAGAATTTTGATAAACATTTATTGTTTCATGAATTTACCATCTCCTTTTATGTTACTCCATTTCTCCTTAAGATCCCACATACAAACTCTTACCTAATCTCTTTCCCATTGTCTTGTCTATTATGACAGTCACCTTGAATACCCTACTTGTAGATGAATTTGAAATTTTGGCTCGAGAACCAATGAGGAAAAGAGTTTTAAACATATACTAAAGGTATTTAAACCTCTATATTATCACAAAATCACCTTGGATAAGTATTTAGAGACTCATTAATACTAATCAAAACTCTATACCCCTTTATGCCATCTTACTACCTGTGTCCTATCGGTAGGCCTAAGACAACCTTAATGAGCACACATAGATTGGTTAGGGATCATGGAAATGAAGTTTATAAACATAATTTGATCCATTTGAGTGGTCATAAAACCTCAGTCCTTATTTTATCTACAAGCCTCTTATATACTCCCATAACTTGACTGTGACCAATTTGCCAATACCTCTGGGTATAGGTGTATAATTTAGGCCTATACATGGGTTTAGTCATTTGAAGCATGTTTAATAAGATATAGAGTTTATTGAGACTATGTTTAGATTTGTATAATTCCTACTAGTACCTATTTTCTTCTTAGGAACCATCAACATCATCTCCTTATGCCAATCATCAAACACTAGTTTCAATGCATGCTCTGCCCTGTGTATGAATAGGGGATAGGTCTAAAAGGTCATTCCATGTAGCACAACTCCCCTTCATGGCTTAAGTGCTTATGATTAATGGTTGAGTTATTTTAAATTATTCCCTTTTGCACAAATATGTCTAAGACTTGTCAAATGCATGTAGGACAAGTACTCATTGAGAATCCTATATATATCACTGATGTAATTCAATGATTTCTTGCCATTTTAGGAGGTCATAAAACCTACTTTCCACTTACTCTTCTAGGTTACAAATTGGCATAGATGATGCTTATACCCTGGGCAACCAAATATGCCTTATGGGATCTTCAATAACAATTCTCTCTTCCACCTATACAATTGCTTACAACCTCTAGGATAACTATTTGGCCATTTTAGAGCATCTAGGCTTGATTTCAATTCTTCATTTATTTTTGATGTTTTGACACCTTTCCTTATCAACTAGGTTCATACTAGGATTGTCTAGGCATTATCTATGGTAATGAACCATCAAAATGAATATATCATCTTATTAGAACACCTCTAGGAGAGATATCAATGGCCTCAACTATAAATCACAATCTCCTTTCATAGGTGTAACTAAGATCTTTTTCCAAATTAGCTAGTTGGTTAAATGTATGTGCCTTTTCTCAAAACCTCAATGCACATTAGTAGTCCCAAAAGGTGGAGGACAATGTCAAGCATTCAAACTTGCATTGATGACATCAACATATCCTTGTAGATGATGTTTTGATTGTTACACATAGGTAGAAACATGGAAGAACAAATAAATGTGAGGTAAGGTTTTTTCAAACACCACAAAGATATTTTCCAATACTTAAAACCTCAAAAAAACTATTAGAGTCATAAAAAAACATCAAAACACTCTTCCCAACATGAATAAAACATTTTCAAGAAATTGAGCTAACTATGAACACAAACTAGGCATTTTACTCTCCTAAAAGAGGTTTTATCACACCATTAAACTCTCTAAGATAATAAAAATCACAAGATCATGTTGAAAACCATGTATAAACACTTGAGTTAGATAAAACCATCAATCCAAGTTATTAAAATTTGAAACAGGTTCAAAAGGGGACCCCCTCTTCAATGCAAACTCTCAAAAGGATGCCTACGGTGTTAATGATTATTCATAAATAATAATTAACCAATATGAGACTTATTGAAATTAAATTTGAGTTGAATAATATTACTATATATCCCCAATACCATTCCTCTTGATTCCACATATACAGCCCATGGTGAGCACTTGAAGTTGGGTCTTCTTTGTGTGCCAATGGAGAAAATAGGAAAATGAGTTTTAGAAGAGACTTTTTGCATTATACTTTAATTCCAAACATTAAAATTAATTTTTTAAGTTTAATAGTTTCTCTTCCCACGTTTTTATCTGATTGTGGACTTGGGAAGTCCATACAAGTTCCCAACAACCCCTCTTTTTTAGGGAAAACTGCTCTTTCTTGATCAACCTAAAATTTTTTAGTTATTGACAGATACTAAAAACTCCTTAGGACACATTTCATGTGATGTTACATTTTGACACATGGACATTTCCCAAAAAAATATGTATAAAGCATTAAATGCACCTAAAATAACTTTTAAATGACTCAAAAATGATAAATAGACTTAAGGGTCTAATAACCAAAGGTGGTATAACACTAAATGACAATAATTGACCCTTTAAACACCTTATAACATCTATTTAAAGCCCCTATAGACCTCAAAAATTAAGTTTTTGCCTATAGGTGCCCTAGTTTGACTAGAAAGTTAAACTTGGTCAACACTAAGAAAGTAAGTGTAGAAAGGAAACACACCGTCAAATGAATTGATGCTAGCCAACTCAATTTATGCACACAAAGAAAATTATTTCAATAACTCAATCTAATACAATTTTTTTCACACATAATTGACCAAAGAGTAAGCAAGCAACTTGAAAGTAAAGCTACCTACTTGGTCAACCTAGAATGTTGATTACATTATTAAGAATGATTTTAAGTGTAAGGGGAGATTGGCTATAAGTAAGGTACTAGATAACAATTTAAGAATATTTTTAGGTAAGTTTGGGATGAAAGGAACTATAGTGGTAATGATATAGGCTTGGTATTAGGGCCTATCCCCTAACTTCACACACCACATCGATAAAGGTGTCGAGTGCTTAGCCAAAATATACCATTAACCACACTTTATACTTGACTAGAGCATCAATTCAACTTCCCCCTCAGTGATGAAATCCAGGTAGGTTGGCCTAGGTAGTCAAATGTTTAAATGCTTGTTGATTTTTATGTGGTTTGGCTATGTGTGAAAAATAATAGAAATAGTGCAACTAAATGATTAATTGAAAAGCACATAATTAGATTATGTGAACTATTGTAAGCATGCAAACAACTAAAAAAAAGATTTGATTAAGGTATATGATTAATTCCAACTTTGAAACAAGGTATAGTTGAGAAACTATATAGACAATCATATATAATAAGGTTGATAGTGTCAAACCTATACTATGGAAGAAAAGTTTGAAAGTGAATTAGGTTGGTCAGGTCAACCTAGTTGTTTCAGGAAACATATAACACAAAACTAGGTCCATAGGGTTGACCTAGTTGACTGTACAGAGGTAGTTTTAAAGACTACAAAATGTGAAAGGAAAGTATAAAAATATAAATATATAGAAGAATAGAAACTCACCTGAGTGGTTTAGAGATGAAAATAGAGAATATTGTTGACCAAGAACCTTGGAGAAAATTGTCAAAAACCTATAAACTAGGTCAAGTTAGTTGGCCAAGCAATACAAAAACATACTGAAAAAGTGCTAAAAATAACTAGATTAATCTAATTGACCTACTTGACTAGACAAGAAGTCTAACAAATGGAAAAAACTATATTGGGTTGAGTTGGTTGATCCAATTGCCTATTCCTACAAACCTATGCATAAAGATAAGTAAAATGTGTTGATAAGGTTGATCCATCACAATAAAGATATGATAAAAATAATGATGAATAGAAATTAAATAAGTGAAATAAATCTTGTAAGGGTTTGACTCATGTTTAGTTCACTAGAATGTATGCAATAAAAAAATGCATCATGTCCATAAATCAATCTTGAATTGGATGGGATAGATCACACCTATATTTTTTATTCGGGGGCATACAATTGTTAAGCAAAACATGACCAATGTGAGGATATGATAGACCTAATTAGGGAATCACTTATCATAAAACACCATGCAAGATAGGGTTATAAATCCTATAGTCTTACAAAATCACATAATAACCCTAAAAGAGTTCTATGATTTAATATTTCACTAATCTAATAACAAGAAAAGTGAATCTAATCTAGTGCACAACAAATCTTGTGGCACAAAGTGAGGGTTAGTAAAGCAAAGCATTCAAACCATGTATAGGGAACTTCAAATGAAGGAAGTATGAGTAACAACCTAATACATGGAATATGAAGAGTAATATTATTCGATCCAACACTTATGCTACTTCTATCTACTAAAAGAGAGGAAAACAAAGCTAGAATATACTTACCTAAATATGAACCTATCAGGACTCAATTTCTCCCTTAGCCAAAGGATATTTGCAAGAGGTTGTTGTGGTTCATAAGGATCACTTTTTTATGCCAAAACATCCAAGACCTATCCATAAGAATAGATTCTCAAAAATAAGAAACCTAAACTAAGTCTTCTCAAGTAGAATGGTGGAAGAGTAGATAGTGAAGAGGTACGAGTGAATAATAACTCTTAATTGCACACTCTAATAATGACCAAAATGACCTTATATTTATAGGAGTATCTTACCCTAAAATTGTTTTGGAACATTGGCTATGATAGGTTGACCCGATTGACATAGCATGGTTTTGGGATAACACATTAGGTATGTGTTAGGTCAACCGAGAGGCTAACCAACAAAAAAAGGAAAACAGTCTGTAATCTCTACTAGGTCGACTAGGTCAACCTAGTATGTTGAGTAGGTCAAAAGGGTGTTAAATAAGGAAATGAAGGATAGAAAGATGAAAAAGACTAGAAGACTATGTAAGGGAGGATAAATATCTTAGGGAAAGGGTTTTAGGAACTAGTTAGATTGGTAGTAATGTGGAAAAGAGGGAAAATAATCCTATGAAGCACCAAAGGGTTTCCCACCCCTTTCCCAGTATACTCCTTCAAGCATGCACTTAGAGATATTGAGTATCAATGGGTTCCTATAAGATGTTAAGTGTTAGTAATCAATAAAAGTTAAAAATATTATGTGTATACACATCTTAACATTTGAATACCCTACTCTAATTATCCAATTTGTACAAACTATCAAAAAGGCATTGAATTCATCTATTTCCATCCATTTTGTTTCTTAGTGGCACTCAATTCTCCCCAATGTGAGGAAAGTACACTTAACCATCACAAAAAAATTTCTCCACCTTCAAGCATAATCATGGTAAATTCATGGTTTCAAGAGTGTTTTTTAGGTTTAATGAATAATTTTTCTAGGTCAAGCCACCAAGGTCAAAGGTTTCTCATAATTTCATGTCTCCTCAAGGCCTAATTCTTAAAAATCAAAAGTTCCAATCATCTTTTTTAGGTTTCTTCAAACATTCAAAGAGGAAAACACCATGGTCTTGCAGAGATTATGGTCTTATATCCTTATATGCAATTTATCCTAGAAATAAGATAATCATACATGGAAGTAATAACATGTTTAAATCTAGTTCATAGATAAACAAGCCATGAATGAGGTTGTAAATCTTGATTTCAAATTATAGGTCTAGAGAAAAGTGTATGTTTTGGCCTTGAATGCAAAGTAGAAAAGGTTGTAAGATTTTCATGCATGGAATAAAGGATAGAAAAATTCCTTCAAGCATATACAAAGTGTATTGAGCCTCCTTAATGCTTTAACATGTTTAAAAAGGCATACAAATCCATTAAACATGAGAATTTTCAAGTGATCATAGGTTTTTTTAGGCTTTCTTGAAGGTTTTAGGCCCACCATAAGCTTTAATAAACCAAATGGAATTTACATAGGGTACCTCTCATAGTTTTCAAACCTTAATAATCCTTAAATTTTTTCAAGTAGGTTGTAGACCTCAAAACAAGATGAAACCAATTCAATATCTCACTCGCATGCACCTATAAGCATGATTAAAAGATGTGACATCTTTGGTCATAAGTTGCATGGATCAGTACAGACATTAGGGATCATGGATGAGGTCTTGAAGGGTTACTATAGGTGTTAAGACATATTAAGAGGGAAAAATGGCTATGAACCATCCTTAAGAAACCTTACATAACCTGTAAAGACCTTAATGAAGGCATAGTTCAAGGTCTGAACATATATATCTAAGTGCATGGATAATAATGGATGATGTATGATGTTAAGAGGCATACAAGACACCAATCCAAGCCATCAAACTATATGTATAATACTAAAATCACATGGATACATTGAAAATGTTATAGGCAGTCTTAAACCCCTATTAAATCTTAGATCACATAAATCTACCTTTCAATGTTTAGATCTTTCTTATGAGTGCATGGTGATTTTAAGGTCTAAATATGGTGTTAGGTTCCTCAGGGATCACATAAACATATGGTGAAATTTTTAGGTCCATGAAGACCAAGATAAGGGTTTTAATGAGGTTCAAAGCTTTAAAATGACATGTATATGCATACTAATAAAGGAGTGAGGATTTGTGTGTATTACAAGATGTTTTATCTTTAAAAAGGGGCCTCAATAAATCCCAAAAACATTAATCTTACATCCAACATCATCTAAACATATATTCATGATCATGGATCCATTCTCAAGGGTTTCAATGAGATCGATAACTTGAAGAAAGACATTTATAGTTCTAAAAAAATGAGTGAAGGTTTCAATATGTTTTAAGGTGTTATATTAAATTCCACAAACAAGAATGAATATATCTACCCTCAAATAAATTTGTAGTCATCTAAAAGGCTTTAAATTTAGCAATAGTTCACCTACAAACTTGAAAGTTGGAAGCATATATTTGAGACCACAAATGCAGGTTTCAAGACTTCAAGGTCTTTAAGGAACTTAAAAACATATGGATAAATAATAATTGTATGTAAGATGTAATAATATGTCTATGGTTGATCTAAATTTTTTAACCTTTCAATCAAGGTTATAGGTCTAAGGAACCAATTTTTTTGAAGTACTAACTAATTATATGCAAAGTTATTAGGTCATCTAACTACAAGCTTCAACAAAGGCATCAATATGGTGATTAAGAGGTCTATAAATGTTATTAACACACACACACACACACACACACACATATATATATATATATAGGTAGATTCATTATTTTACAATGGTGTAGAGGTCAAGATAAATGCATTCCCAAATCTTCAAGATCCTTTTGAGAGATCTTAAGGCTCATTTTTAAGCTTGTAGATAGTTGTAAGCTTTCAAGATTGATTGAGAAGAAATGTTGAAATTTAAGTTTTAGGTTTACAAGAACAATATATAAAATGTTTCAATCCTTAAAAATGGTTTCAACACTTCAATACAAGTTTTAAGATATGTTTAAGTAATACTTAGAGGTTACATGTTTTATGGAAAGTTTCCTAAGTGATCAATACATTAATGAACTCAAATCTCTTTATCACCCACCTACAGGCCTATCTAAACATGTCTTCATGCATATTAGATCAAGGTTAATAGGTATTAATTCATGACCCAACCTTAAGAAGTGCCAATTTATTCTTACAATACATCATAAAATCAAGACTATATGCTTATACAATGTCCTTAGAGCTAAATGAAGTATTATTTAATGGAAACATGTATTCAAGGGTTATCAAGGTTATGAATGTATACATCTAGGTTCATAAGTAAATTCAAGTGTATTTCACGGATTCAATACTTTTGTGACAATCCTACAAGCCTATAGTCCTATTCAACCTTCTCAAGGCCTTGTTAAGCCTAGGTGTTATTATGCAAGAATGAGCTAATATCTAAGAGGTTGTCTAAGACTAAAAATGTAACTTGTAAGTGTACCAAGGTATGTCTTCATACATTATTCAACCTCAAATAAGTTATAGTTGGTTCTTCAAATTAAACCTCTCTAGGATATATGTCTACACAATGTCTTAAGAATTAGAATGAAGTCTTCTTGAGGCCATCAACATCAAATTATAGGTAAATAGGTGTATTTCAAAAATTTCATGGGTTTTAAGGATTAAATTTAAGATGATGATGAAATATATAGGTGAAATTATTAAAATTTCAAAGTTACAAGCTTGATAAGGCCTATTGCGAAGGTAAAAATTGTCTTCAACATGGGTGAGAAAGTCTTAAGCCTACAACATTATTCTCAAAGCCCTTAAAGGGACTATAGGTCAAAATTGATAAGTTAAAGAAAATTCATCGATAAGAACACCTAGTGATAGGTTGATATGACCTCAAAGCCACCCAAACATTTATCTATAGGTTGTGCAACTATGATGTAAGTCTTAAATATTACTTTGATGATTTCAATAATGAGAAATGAGTTTTTGAGTTTAGCCAGTATGTCTACAAACTTGTAAGTTACTTTTGAAGGTGATAAAATTCTCATGAGAAAAATTCAAGGCCTCAAAATTTAATTTGAGTCTGCTTAACTTTCATATAGGCTAGTGGGCTTATGTGATGGGTTATGACCAAGTTATAGGACATCTTGGGAGGGTCTGAGCTAATCTATAGTATTATCACAAAGACCTCAAATTACAAAACTTGAAGACAATGTTGAATGAATTACCAAGCCTTGTTCTTTAGATGTAAAATTTTATAATGGGGAGGCCTTAGCTCAACAATCCTCACTTGTATGCTTAGTTGATAAGTTGAGGAAGTTTAAAGAGTGATCTTGCATGTGAGATAAGATAAATTTAGTAGTTTTATGAAGTTGCATCAAGTTTTCATGAACCTCTTGAGCTTAGAAGGTTATTACATCTATAAGTTTATAAAATCTTGTGCCTCAAAGACAAAAATGCTATGATAAATGAATCTTAGCTTAAGAACCCTATTACCAAAGAATAAAAACTGTTGAGGACCTCCCAAGGAATTAAGAATAGCTTCAATGGTATCCAAGAACTACCAGCATCAGGATCTCAATGTGGGATAACTAAAACCTATTTTTTAAGGTAGATATATCATAGATCAAGGTTTTATATGGAGGCATTGAGATTGTATTAAGGATGCCTATAGGCTAAGAGATATATGATAACAAGGACTTTATTAATCTTGTTGTAAGTTTGAAAAGGGGATGAAAAGGCAAAGTGGGACCTTCAAAGCATGTAGATGAATGTTTCTTAACTTTGTCCAAAATTATTATGAGAAGATAGAGTAAAGCACTCCCTTCATCAAACATTGTAGGTACATTAAATAGTACTCCAAGGACCAAGTCAAGCCCTTCATGACTAAAAAGGGAGTAAGTGGTCATAAAGAGATTGAATGTAGACATGAGTAATTAGAAAATAATTTGAGATACATATAACTCCCTTTATGAGATATCAATCAAGGAAATTCAACCTTCAAGGCTCCAAATGGTGTAGCATGTCTATTTCCAAGTCAACCAGGTAGCAAACTTTTAAATGCATGTGTGGAGAGAATGGTGAATTAAGGTAGTCAATACAATATTTTATCAAGTATAGAATCCATTTAAGATCACATTCATCATTTAAAAACACTCTTAATGAAAAAAATAACAAAACTAAAGGTCTTATCCTCCACAACTATGCCAAATTTCATTGAAGACCATCATCATGGTAATACTAGTACATTGAAGAAGGCCTAATGGCCTCATTTACACTTGTTTTATCTCTTGAATGGGATAGAGTTATGATGTAATAACTACATTTATGCATTTATTAGTGCTTTTATCTTCTCTCTTGGCTCTCATTTACTATTTATAGGGCTGAAAATGCCTTATTTTGTAATCCCTCCACTAGGTATATAAAAAAATTGCTTATATATAGACATTTAAAGGTTGGCTTAAGGTCTTTAAATTAATAAATGACTAGTTTTTACCTTATCCATTCTTTTATTTTATTTGATTTCAGTGTTTTATTTATCTAAACTTATGATAGAGAGTGTTCTCCCTTGTGTATGTCCATTTCCCTTCACCTTGGTACAAGAATGCAAGTATTTTTTAGGTCATATGATGTGTTATAGCTGGTTATGAAAGTGATTTGTTATGGAAACTTAATAATTGTGTCTTATGTAGTACATTTTAGTTGTTATTTCTAGTTCTATCATAGGCCACCACTTCCATATAAGACACTTATGCAAGAGATGCATAATATAGAGATTATGTAGAGTAAATTTAGTCTATACCAATCTTATTGTGTTGTTATAAGAAGGTAGAAGAAATAATAAAATCTTGGTCCATTACCCCACTCTTAGTTTTTTAGCTTCTCTCTCTTTTCATGAATAAGAATGTTAGTATGCCTTAGGTAGGCCTTATTAGTGTAGGTTTTAAGAATGCAACCTGATCCTAAATGAGGTGAATTTTGGTTTTAGAAGGAGGTAGCATTCTCTAGATATTCACTTCTATCATAGGTCACCCAAACCTAGGAATTTTTCCCTTGTGTCAATTGAAATAGGTCTCAAGACCTGACATGGTGATTTTTAAAATGATAACAGGCATGATGATCTCTATTTTATTTCATTACCTTTTAAGGTTGGATGTAAATATTTAGACTAGGGAAATGTACATAAAAATTTAATTCCCTACATATTATCTTATATTATAAATAATGAATAATTAAATAGTTACTTGGTACTTCCTTTAACCAAGATAAAAGTATATGAATGTTTTAATTTTTTACATTGACTATGCTAGATTTTTTACTGAATAATTTACTTCATTTAACCTATTTATCTAACTAGGATTATCCATGTAAATTTAATGCCACCTAGTTGAATAATACTTATTAACTATGTTATAATTATTTTTAATGGTGAAATGCATGTATGAATATTGGATAATATTATTATCTAAATTTGGATGCTTTGTATCACTTGACTATGATTAATCATTGATCTAATTTTTATGCTTGATACTCTATATTTAAAAGAGATGGATAAGTATACCTTAAAATAAATAATTTAATTTTTTTTAGTGAATATTAGATTTTGGCTTGTTGTAACTTGATGTAATTTACTTCAAGAAATGAAGGTTTATAAATTATTAGTCATGATCTATCATATTCTAGACTAGTATCCTAGTGAAAAACTCAAACTTTGACACTATGTGAATTAGGGTATTGTACATGAATCTTAGAATTTATTATAGTTGAACTCATAGGTTATATTTTATTCTTTTCTAATTATGCCATAAGCATAAACATATAATATTTAACTTAGAATAGTAATTATGTTCTATGTCTTGAGCATGCAATATTAATGTGTAGTTTTGAATTTCAAGCTCTGTGAAATACATTTTGAAATGAAAAATATGTATTGGTTTTGTCATGACTTAGTTATAAGATTTTTAAATGGATAACACCATGCCTATTATATTTTCCTTATAATTGAACTACTTTATATGCTTAATAAACTAATTGATTACTATGTAATATTTTCTTAGTTTGATAAACTAATTGATTACTTATGTTCTAGATAGATGAAGCAATCTATGATTTTTTTAAAATTTATTATAATATATTACTTCCTTAATTATGTAAATTTAATCTTGGTTTTGTTCTTATATGATTTACATGAAATTCATATGTTAACTATTTAGGTTAGATTAATGGCACATTAATCATTGATATGGGAGATACTGTGAAATACCTTTGAATTGATACTTTGTCCCTTGTTATGAAAATTCAACTTAGTTATGAAGGGGACCATGAAATAATTTTTAAGGATTCTGAGTATGAGTTTGTGTTTATGATTGTTTAGGTTGAATATACTAGTTAACATGAATTGAAGTTACAATTTTGATTGTGCAAGATAACTAAAGTATGTATATATTTTCAATTTATGTTGTGAACCTTGATCTTATTATCTTGTATGCAAATTATTATATTATAATGGTAGATTATTTATTCCATTTAAATCTATTGTGAATTTATATTAACATTGTCATGATAATATAACCCCATTATACAGTAGAATAGTAATGCATTGCCCATGAAAATAGTAGGATTAAATTGAATTACTATATAATTATACACATTTTATTTCATGGGCATAAATTTAGTTTTATAAATCGATAAAAAAAAATTAAGGATGAAATAATGGTTTCCATTGATATTGTCATAATACAAACCTTTGTTATGATATTAAAAAATAGAATAGTTAATACTTGACTACTATGGCTAAGGTCACTTATTTCAGTTATCTTAAGAAATATTTTAGACTTAGTTAAATATGACATTATTATCTTATTATAATATTAATTTTATATTATGAAATAAATATATATAAATGTATAATGGTTAAGTTATCTATGACAATGATTGAATAATAAAAATTATTATCTTGTGATAAATGACTAAAGTTTACATATTTCATGATATATACTAGTTCAATATTTTAATTAGACAATATGAATTTTATAGGTTAATTTATTTTCAAACTTGATCTCACTCCAATTGATCATTGAATAATCTTTTTAATGGCAAAATGAAATTGTTAATGTTAAATGAGTTGTTATCACTTTATTCAGAATTTGAAATACACATGGTGATAAGAGAACATATGAATATATTTATATTAAATTTGATTCATAGGTTGTTGTAATAGTCAGCTTGATACATTTATATTTTAATTTATATTGATTTTAATTTAGTTCTATAAGAACCTTGTCCCTAGCATAACTATAGGTAGACATTTGTGATCAAATCTAGATAATTATTATGTAGGAATATTGCATTTTAGTATTTTGATTGTAGTAAATTAGGTTATTGAGTTTATCCTTATTCATACCAATCACTATAAGAGGTGAATTTTATCATGAATAAATCTATTTTTATATCCTTTTCTTAACTCTATAAGATGAAGTTTGAAAACATAACTAACATTTAGAAAAATGTTTAGTGACTATGCATGGACCTAGTTGTCTTCTAAAATAACTTTGTTTGATACCATATAGTAAGATGCATGTTTTTATATAGGAGTTATTATTAATAATAGGTTAAATGTATGGTATCATGAAGGTACATTTTATTTAAGTAAAAAAACTTATGATGGTTGGTTAATTTGTTGGAAAAAAATATTATCTAATATTAAAAAAAATATGGTTTGAATTTTATAGGACATGATACTGGTACCAAATCACAAGATCCTACCCTAATAATCTGTATATAAATTGATTTTCTCAACATTGGCTTGTATATATTAGGATGGTGAAAACATAAATGAAATATAAAAAAAAGAAATATTTAAGTTAATAAAGGCAATAAAACTATAAGAAGATCCAACAAGAATAGTAAAATTCATGAACCCCCTCCCATTGATTTCAATGATAATGCCATGTAATTTATAAAAATTTGGTGCTAATTATAATACACTAATGGAGAATGTTAAATTTCTATCTTAAATTATTGTAGTTGTCACCACTATTCAAGAAAGGGTATAATTTAAATAAAATCTAATGACCATTATATAAATCCATAATAATAACCAATAATCATTACCAAATTTTTTACCCAAGCTATCAAGAAATCAACCTTCCAATAGTAGAATGTATGTATAACTTAAAAAATGGAATGCATATTTTTAATCCATCCCAATTGAAACATGAGGTATAATTTATGGGTTTTACATAGATGTTTTAATTATTATATAGATACATATTATTTCATTTCTCCTTCCATTGATTTAAGTGTAAAGTTAAACCCACTAGAATCAAATAAGGATAGGAGGTAAAGTTTCGCATAGGAAAAATAGTTCTAATTTTATAAATTATGGAATAAAACACACCAATATATGTATGTTTAAGAATAATTAGGACTTCTTTTCTTATATGTTATGTTCTTATGATCTGATTCTTATCATAGATTCGTTGCAAAAATAAATCCATACTTGATTATTCAAACAATATGATGCAATGCATTGATGTTAATATAAACCTAATATAAATCATGAGTATCTTAATTTTGGTTCCCAAAACATATCATGAGACTTATAGAAAAATAAAATAGACTTTAAATTTTGAAAGGTAAATATTATTTAATTAAAATATATTTCCAAAGAGAAGGAACATAAATCAATAGAATTTCCAATTTAAGTATTAAAGGTTGTATTCCCTAGAGAATTTATAGGTTCACTAACTAAAAGGGACTTTTAATTTACTATTGATATTTTCCCTAACTTATACATACATATAAATCTCCATATAAGATGAATGTTACAAATATAAAAGAGCTCAAAATAAAATTACAATTGATAAGGAAAATATTGTTGATTATACCAAGAGTCTTGTCTTGGGGTTCTCCCGTTATATTTATAAAGACGAGGGATGAAACACTAATACTTTAAATTGACTTTAGAATATTAAATAAAGTCACGTTTAAAAACAAGTATCACTTAAAAATAATTTTTTTAATCTATTTTATTATATGAGGAATGTTGTAATTTTATATAAGATTGATCTTTTATTGAGCGACCATCAACTCTGAATCAAATAAGAAGATGCACTTAAGACTACTTTTAGAAATATTTACAACCACTATGATTTCATTTTCATACCCTTTGACTTGACCAATGTACTAAAAACATTCATGAATTTAATTAAAGATGCATTTAAATATTTTTTGGATCATTTTATGTAGGTATTATTGGATGATAATCTAGTCTATTCCAAGAATTAAGTTGAACATGGGAAACACTTATGTTTAGTCTTTATAATATTAAGCTATCACTAACTTTATGGGAAGATTTATAAATGATACTTTTATCAATATAATATTATTTAATTAGGACATATAATTAAAAAAGAGGCATTTTTTTATCATTATGAGGTAAAAAATATCAATGACTAGTTTAATACTATAAATGATTATGAAGTGCAATGCATCATGGGATTGGCTAATTACTATATTAGATTTGTTGAAAATTACTCTAGAGTAAAAAACTCAATAACATCGTTATATTGAAATGGAAATAAATATATTTTTAAACCTCAATGTGAGGAAGATTTTTAAAAATATGAAGGAGTTGTTAACTTTTCCCATATCCTCATTATATTAGGTCCTATTGGTAATTTTGAAATCTAGACTAACTCAGCATTTACTTGTTTTTGTGGAATTCTAACCTAAGATAATAGAGTGGTTTATTATGATTCTCTAGAACTCAAAGATCCTAAAAATAATTAATCCACTAATGATATGGAATTATTAGTAGTTGTCCATGAAGTCAAGAAATGGAGGAATTTTATGCTTGGGAAACACTTCAATGTGAAATAAAATCATCAAAATCTTGAACATTTTTATTCAAAATATGATATGATTGTAACATAGATAATATGGTTGGATTTGATTATAAATTTTGAGATGGAAATTTATTATTTTAAAGTTAATAAAAATCATGTTTCTAATGCACTTAATAGACACACTTGTCTTAATGCATTTTCTATTTTGAGATGATTTTTTTTAAGTAGATAAATGATGGTATTGTTTTAGGCTTAATTTTCACCCTTATAGAGGGTTGTTTAGGCTCTCTCCAATCAATCTACACAATGGGAACAAACTCAGGCTATGGGTATACTATAGTGAGGTTGAACCTCCAAGGAAGGTTAGCTTCCTCTAGCTTTATCACCTAAAACTAATATATTGCTACGAAAAGGGAGAGAAATAGACACTAATTCATGAAAACATTTAAAAGGAGGTGATGCACCAATATTTTTAACTCTTAAAATTAACATGACACACAATCAAACACTTTTAGACCTATAAATATCACTTCATTCACTTTTTGGTCAGCTTACACATAAGTATTTCACAATAAAGCACTAACTAGCAATCAACCTATCATAAGAGGGAAATTACCCAATGTAAACTAATAATTAAACTATTTATGACACTTAGAATGATATGTGAGAGATACAAAAGCACTTCATGAGGGTGAGAAAATTTAGATAGAGGCAAGGGAAGCATATACTATCTTAACCACATCAATGAATTTATGGAGCACACTTCAATTCAACCTACAAAAGGAGGAATTCTGTCTTTTATTACATTAAATAAGTATTGTAGTACAAATATTGGCATAGATTGGGTAAGATAAAATCATAAGAATCTCCCTTTGAAGAAAAAATGGGAGATATATACAAGGAAAGGGAAAGAGAGAGAGAGAATCAAGCAAGAAAAAATTAATAAATGAGCCCCAACCACTTTTTAATCAATTAGTATTAGTCTTGCCTCCTAAAATTAACATTAATTAGCTCCAAGATCGATTTAAATCCCTCTGATTGGCTTAGAAACACACAATAACTTATCGAGGATGATGATTCATGATCCATTCAAAAGCGAAAAGTCCCTAAACACCTTGAAGATGTATTGAATACTCTATATGTGCTTTCCAACCTCCTAATTATTCATATTATTAATGAGCTTATATCACCATGATTCATCTTGATATGTTCTTTACATTATTAGACATTGGCTTGAACTCATTTATTGGCATCCCTTCTCTGACATTCCTTTTATAGTCACAACACCACCATTACTCTAAACTCTAAAGATAGGTTTTCTATAGATAAAGACCAATTCCCCTATTAGTTTTCATATAGAAATAATTTCAATGAATATATATAGGTTATTTATATTTAATGGTAAACATGATTGAGTCATAAATTCAAAACCCAAGACATATTTCATAACTTAACTGAGTATAATTTTTCATAGATCTGAGCTTTAATGGTGGCATACAAATCTATAGGGTTTGATATGGTAAACTAGATCACATTTAGACCTTGTATTCAAACATGCAATATTGGGTGAAAAAATACTTCAATCTAACATGTATTCCCATGTTGTGTCTCCCTACCATGCTGATATTTGTTTGAAATATATAATCGACAAAAAATTGGACATGTGTCTTTATCTCATGTTCCCTAAAATTAGATCAAATCTACTCTATTGATCTCCTTGAGAGAATTTTAGGATTTAATTTCATCATCAACCATTGATAATTATTCTACACTCAAGATCATGAAACTTGTAAATTATGCATGCCTCTTCTAGACCTAGTTATTAGTTCATGTGATCAAATGTGCTTATGTCATTTGGTGGCCTCATGCGTAATCTAAGCTTGTTTCCCTTTTGAATTGATCCACATCATTGATCTACTTGGGTGTTCACTATGATCAAGACACTTATCCTCACCATGTTCATTCTCAAGATCCATTAGGATTTTGACCTTGTGCTTACCATTGATATTTGTTTACATGATCAAACATGTGTTGTTGATCTATATCTGAGAACCTTTACCTATTTGACTCGATGATCACCTACATGTTGTTAGATCTTTACCTAGGATTATATGATTTTAACACTTATAAAACCTTAAATTAATTTGAGATCCTTTGAATATTTTTTAATTCAAATGACTATTTCCTATGGTCTTAATTTTACATCCCTAGGCATGTCCCACACTATTAGATTATCTTTGAGGTATTATATCTTGAGATAGAAAAATTATCAAGACACCAAACTTTTAAGGGATGATCATTAACTAAATACATAATTTTCATGAAATTATTCAATTTTGGTTGACATCCCAAGTATATTTATTAAATGCAAAACCAAATCAACTTGTTCATTCCTGCATGATGTGCCATGATGATTTGGTTCTTCTAGGATTGTGCTCAATGTCTTTCTCTATTCAAAGTTATGATGAACTAATGAGACTTTTTACAAACCTCCTTTATGCCCCTAAATGTTTTAACTCCATGGAAACCTATTGGATCTTTCACTTAAAATTCTAGACCTGTTTATAAACCTGCTTCTAAAAAATCAACAAATTCACTTTAAGACTTGCTTAAAGTGTTTCAAAAGATTTAAAGTGTCATGTGATCTTCTCCTTTAACCATTAGATCACTCACTCAACCATAACTATAATTAAATTATTTAAAAAGAGTGGCCTAATCCATCTAGGCACAAACTTTTGAATGGTAGTGGTGACAATTTGGCCTGTGGGATCAAAATTGTCAATAGGCATATGGAAGGAAATTTATGAAAATTTATGAAAAAAACGTATGCATAATTAGTTTTATAATTATTAATTATATTAAAATGGTATTTTAAGGAATTAAATAATAATTTATTTTGTTTAATCTATTAATTTAAGAGATCAAGTGTTGAATGAAGTGCATATTACACCTCATTTTTATTATCTAGGTGTCACTAAATGACACATGATCTCACAAGATTATATTTTTTTTCATAAATTAAATAAGGATGTGGGTTATTTCTTATTAAAAAAATTTATAATGCTACAAAGTTAAAGTAAATAAATTTTATCTAAGTGGATTTATTTATCAACATTATCTACCAAAAGGTACATGGTTTATAATATGTATGGGTTTTATAACAAGATTTCATAAGTCTTGAGGAAAACATGATACTATTCTGGTGGTGATTGACAAGTTCACCAAGGTTACACATTTTATTTTATGAAATCTTACTGATAATTCCAATAATTTTGTTAAGATATTTTTGAAGGAAATATTTTTCCTCATTATCATATTTGATCAATATAATATGTTCACTTCAAGGTTTCTATTTATCATTACTAGTAACTCTAGAATACATTTGAAAATACTTGATATTGCTTATGTTTATATGTGGGGCATTTACAGATGGGTCGAGCTGACTTTTCTAATTAGACATAGGAATCCTACAAGACCACCGTATATAGAGTGGTTCATCTTAAACATTTGATGGTCCCAATCATATTTGACCTTTTCCATCAAACTCTAAATGGAGGGACACCTAACTTGACATTTTATACATACATACATACATACATACATACACACATATATACATATATATATATATACACATACATACATACATACATATATATATATATATATATATATATATGTATGTATGTATGTATGTATGTATGTATGTATAAAATGTCAAGTTAGGTGTCCCTCCATTTAGAGTTTGATGGAAAAGGTCAAATATGATTGGGACCATCAAATGTTTAAGATGAACCACTCTATACAAGGTGGTCATTAGCATTCCTATGTCTAATTAGAAAAGTCAGCTATATATATATATATATATATAATATATATATATATATATATATAAAATATATATATATATATATATGTGTGTGTATATATATATATGTATATGTATATATATGTATATATATATATACATATATATATGTATATACATATATATGTATATATATGTGTATATATATATATGTATATATATATATGTATATATATATGTATATATATATATATGTATATATATTTATATGTATATGTATATATATATGGTTCAAAACTTCCATTAGAATGGATGTTTTATAAAATATATTTAATAAATGACTTAAAACTTTGCATACATATGACACTTAGATGGATCTTATTCATCAAAGGTTGAAGGATAATTATGGTATAAAAAGGTGTTGTGAAAAATTATGAATAATTCCTAGATAATTTGAGTTGTGGGACAAAATTTTTATAAGAGTTAGATCTCAAAATATTTGATTAAGTTTGGAAATGATTCAAAATTAGCTCCACACTTTATTGGTCCATTTAAAACTATGTAAAATATCAACCGTGTCTATTACCATCTAACTCTTATACATTATCTATCTAGGAGTCATGATGTATTGATTATAAAAATAAGTGAGCTATTACTCACATGGGTGTATTTATACTTTTAGTTTGTCCCACTTTTATATTTTGTGTTATTTTAAGGATTATCAAAGCCTATATATGTATCCTTTGTGTTAGTTAATAATAATTTGAATGATTGATTGAGACAAAAATTTGTATTTTCAATCCTTTGGATCAAATCCAATATGGAGGTTCTCTAACATTTGGTATCAGATTAGGCTTTCCATAGACTCTATACATTCCATTCGCTTGTCTTTTATAGCTCATTGAATTAATGTCTATGTAGTGAAAACCACATGAAAATTCCATTCCTACTCATTCACCCCTTTTTTCACACTACCAATGTTCTAGTAGTGTAGACCACATGTGAACTTGTCAACTTTGTCACCCATTTGAATTCTTCTCCCTTACCATAATGTTCATTTCCTTCCACAATTTGTTTTTCACCCATTTCTATCCACTATGTATGCATTCCAAAAAATCAAAGAAAAATAGCTTCTAGTTTTTGTTTCCTTATGTATAAAAATATACAGAGTTTATGTTCTTATGATCTGATTCTTATCATAGATTGGTTACAAAAAAAAAATCTAGACTTGATTATTCAAACAATATGATGCAATGTATTGATGTTGATAGAAACCTAATATAAATCGTGAGTATCTTAATTCTAGTTACCAAAACATATCATGAGACTTGTAGAAAAATAAAATAGACTTTAAATTTTGAAAGGTAAATATTATTCAAATGAAATATATTTCCAAAGAGAAGGAAAATAAATTAATATAATTTCCAATTTAAGTATTAAAGGATGTATTCCCTAGAGAATTTATAGGTTCACCAACTAAAAAGGACTTTTAATTTAATATTGATATTTTCCCTAACTTATACATACATATAAATCTCCATATAAGATGAATGTTACAAATATACAAGAGTTCAAAATAAAATTACAATTGATCAGGAAAATATTGTTGATTATACCAAGTGTCTTGTCTTGGGGTTCTCCCATTATATTTATAACGAAGAGGGATGAAACACTAAGACTTTACATTGACTTTAGAATACTGAAAAAAGTCACATTTAAAAACAAGTATCACTTAAAAATAATTTTTTTTTATCTATTTTATTATATGAGGAATGTTGTAATTTTATATAAGATTGATCTTTTATTGAGCTACCATCAACTCTGAATCAAATAAGATGTGCTTAAGACTACCTTAAGAAATATTTACAACCACTATGATTTCATTTTCACACCCTTTGACTTGACCAATGTACAGAAAACATTCATGAATTTAATGAAAGATGCGTTTAAATATTTTTCGGATCATTTTATGTAGGTATTATTGGATGATATTCTAGTCTATTCCAAGAATTAAGTTGAACATGGGAAACACTTATGCTCAGTCTTAAAAATATTATGTTATCACTAACTTTATGGGAAGATTTATAAATGATACTTTTATCAATATAATATTATTTAATTAGGGCATATAATTAGAAAAGAGGCATTTTTTTATCATTATGAGGTAAAAAATATGAATGACTAGTTTAATACTATAAAAGTTTATGAAGTGCAATGCATCATGGGATGGGCTAATTACTATATTAGATTTGTTGAAAATTACTCTAGAGTGAAAAACTCAATAACATCATTATATTGAAATGGAAATAAATATATTTGTAAACCTCAATGTGAGGAAGATTTTTAAAATTTGAAGGAGTTGTTAACTTTTCCCATATCCTCATTATATTAGGTCCTATTGGTAAATTTTGAAATCTAGACTAACTCAACATTTACTTGTTTTTGTGGAATTCTAACCTAAGATAATAGAGTGGTTTATTATGACTATCTAGAACTCAAAGATCCTAAAAACAATTAATCCACTAATGATATGGAATTAGTAGTAGTTGTTCATGAAGTCAAGCAATGGAAGAATTTTATGCTTGGGAAACACTTCAATGTGAATCAAATCATCAAAATATTGAACATTTTAATTCACAAGATGATATGATTGTAATGTAGAAAATATGGTTGGATTTGATTATACATTTTGATATGGACATTTAATATGTTAAAGCTAAGAAAAATCATGTTTCTAATGCACTTAATAGACACACTTGTCTTGATGCATTTTCTATTTTGAGATCATTTTTTTTTAAATAGTAGATAAATGATGTATTGTTTTAGGCTTAATTTTCACCCTTATAGAGGGATCTTTAGGCTCTCTCCAATCAATCTACACAATGGGAGCAACCTTAGGCTATGGTTATACTATAGTGAGGTTGAACCGCTGAGGAAGGTTAGCTTCCTCTAGATTTATCAGCTAAAACTAATATCTTTCTAGGAAAAGGGAGATAAATAGACACTAATTCATGAAAACATGTAAAAGGAGGTGATGCCCCAATATGTTTAACTCTTACAATTACACATGACACACTATCAAACAGTTTTAGATGTATAAATATCACTTCATTCACTTTTTGGTTAGCTTCCACATAAGTATGTCACAATAAAGCACTAACTAGAAATCAACCTATCATGGGAGGGCAATTGTCTAATTTTAAACTAGTAAATAAACTATCTATGACACTTAGAATGATATGTGAGAGATACAAAAACACATTATGAAGGTGAGAAAATCTAGATAGAGGCAAGGAAAACATACACTAACTTAACCACATCAATGAATTTATGGAGCACACTTCAATTCAACCTACAAAATGTGGAATTTAGTCTTTTATTGCATTAAATAGGTATTGTATTACAAATATTGGCATAGCTTGGCTAAGATAAAATCATAAGAGTCTCCCTTTGAATAAAAAAATTGGAGATATATATAAGTAAAGGGAAAGAGAGAGAGAGAATCAAGCAAGCAAAAATCAATAAATGAGGCCCAACCACTTTTTGATCAATTAGAATCAATCTTGCCTCCTCAAATTAACATTCATCAGCTCCAAGATAGATTTAAATCCCTATAATTGGCTTATAAACACACAAGAACTTGTTGAGGATGAAGATTCATGATCCATTCAAGAGGGAAAAGTCCCTAAAGATCTTGAAGATGTATTGAATACTCTATATGCACTTTCCAACCTCCTAACTCTTCATCTTATTAATGAGATTATAGTACCATGATTCATCTTGATATGTTATTTAAATTATTAGACATTTTCTTGAACTCATTTACTAGCATCCCTTCTCTGACATTCCTTTTACAGTCTTAACACCACCATTACTCTAAACTCTAAACATAGGTTTTATATAGATAAAGACTAATTCCCCTATTAGTTTTCATATATAAATAGTTTCAATGAAGATATATAGGTTGTTGATATTTAATGGTAAACATGATTGAGTCATAAATTCAAAACCTAAGACATACTTCATAATCTAATTGAGCAAAAATTTTCATAGATCTGAGCTTTAATGGTGGCATAAAAATCTGTAGGGTTTGCTCTGGTAACCTAGATCAGATTTAGACAATGTATCCAAAAATGAAAGATTGGGTGAAAAAATCCTTCAATCTAACATGTCATCCCATGTGGTGTCTCCCTAACATGCTGATATTTGTTTAAAATATATAATTGATGCAAATTTGGACATGTGTATTTATCTCATGTTCCATAAAACTATATAAAATCTACTATATCAATCTCCTCGAGAGACTTTTAGGCTTGACTTTCATCATCAACCATTGATCCTTGTTCTACACTCAAGATTATGAAACTTGGAAATTGTGCATGCCTCTTCTAAACCTAGTTATTAGTTCATGTGAACAAGTGTGCTTATGTCATTTGGTGGCCTCATGTGTAATCTAAGCTTATTAACCCTTTGAATTAATCCACATCATCGATCTACTTGGGTGTTCACTATGATCAAGACACTTATCCTCACCATGTTCATTCTCAAGATCCATTGGTATTTTGACCTTGTGCTTACCATTGATCTTTGTTTAAATGATCAAACATGTGTTGTTGATTTATATTTGAGAACCTTTACCTATTTGACTCGATGCTCACCTACATGTTGTTAGATACTGACCTAGGATTATATGATTTTGACACTTATAAACCCTTCAATTAATTTGGGATCCTTTGAATATTTTTGAATTCAAATGACTTTTTATGGTCTTAATTTTACATCCCTAGGCATGTTTCACACTATTAGATCATCTTTGAGGGCTTATATCTTGAGATAGAAAACATATCAAGAAAGAAAAATTTTAGGGGATGCTCATTAAATAAATACATCATTTTCATGTAACTATTCAACTATGCTTGAATTCCCAAGTATATTTATTAAATACAAAACCAAACCAACATGTTCATTCCTGCATGATGTGCCATGATGATCTGGTTCTTCTCAGCTTGTGCTCATTGTCTTTTTTCTTCAAAGTTATGATGAAATAATGAGACTTTTTCCAAACCTCTTCTATGCCTCTAAATGTTTGAACACCATGGAAACCTGTTGGATCTTTCACTTAAAATTATAGACCTGTTTCCAAACCTACTTCTTAAAAATTAGCAAATTCTCTTTAAGACTTGCTTAAAGTGTTTCAAAATCTTGAAAGTGTCATGTGATCTTCTCCTTTCACCATCAGATCACTCACTAACCATAAATATAATTAAAGTGTTTCAAAAGAGTGGCCTAATCCATCTAGGTACAAACTTTTGAATGGTAGTGGTGATAATTTGCCCTGTGGCATCAAAATTGTCAATAGGCATATATAAGGAAATCTATGAAAAATTTTAAAAAAAATATGGGTAATTAGTTTTATATTTATTCATTATATTAAAATGGTCTTTTAAGGAATTAAATAATAATTTATTTTATTTAATATATTAATTTAAGAGATCAAGTGTTGAATTAAGTGCATATTACACCTCATTTTTATTATCTAGGTGTCACTAAATGACACATGATCTCACAAGATCATTTTTTTTCATAAATT
>JARHVA010011206.1:0-5000 GCA_037957365.1 Torreya grandis | reverse complement strand
TTGACCTCCCAAAAATATTGTAAACTAGGTCAGTGTATGGCATGACCTCTAGTTTAGCTATGGCCTTCAGGAGACCGAATGTGTTGATGGAGAGGATATCCAGATCTAGTTATATTATATGAGGCATGGTTTCATTCTCATTATCATACCTATCTTCTTCTACATTAAATTGTATGCTACTGTAATGTATGTCACCAGATGTTATGGCCTTGGGAATAAATTTAGTGTCCTTGAAGATGATGAAAGTACCATTCTAAAATAGAAAGTCATAATTTTTGAAAGAACTACTCTTACTTATAGTAGATGGGCCCACTTGTGCCATATATTAAAGTACTTTAGGTAGAAATCAATCTATTCTTCACCCTTCTACAACTTTCAAGCTCTGATAATGGTTGTTAGGAGTGTAATTTACTAACGGCTTTGATCTTTTTTGAACTATAAGAGTGTAGACAATAGAGAAATCAAATGTGTATAGCTTCAAAATAAAATTAGTAATACCCTTAATTGTGTATCCTTTTGAAATATTTCTCTAATTAATTCAATGTTGATGGTGATTCTAGTTTATGCCATATTAATGGTAAGCTTGTCAACCTTTCATATATTTGAAGCAATCTTTGAACTATTGATTTTTATAATTATTTGCACCATAATTCAATTTGGATTTAATTTGAATTTGATTTACTATCAATTTTAGATTTAAATCTAAATATTTACACCTTTCAAACACATGGATGCCACCTTTAGTCTAGCTAGGTACTCATGGGGCATGAATATTACTATGTTTCTTAGTTGGATTAAAATTTGGACATGTGCACCTTTTGATTTTCCTTATGGACTCTCAAAATGAATATTTTTGTGATGACACATCTACATCTCACCACATGGTGTCTTTAAATTCATAGTGATATTTTGGGTGGTGATTTTTAAATTTTTATTGGTTGTGGGAGTGCCACATATTACTCTTGTGGGGAAATCATAGCTTTCCTTATTAGGCATCACTCTCAAAATTCTCTCAAACAACTATTTAAAACTTAATTCTAATTGGGTGGCTTAGGTGGAGACATGCATCCATCTTGGATGCAATCTCATAGATCTCAGATAGAAATAGCATGAGAATGACACATAAGATCTTTGCATGGGCCTAAAGGGGTCATGTGTCATTCTTATAAGATTTTATTTTTTTTCTACTAGATGTCATTCTTGGAAGGCACCTAAAATAGTTGTATATCATCAAACCTTGATAGAATGTCTTAGGTGTAAACCCAAATGTCTACCATGAGATATCTCATGAGTTTTGGATGGATGCAATGTAGTGCATACACATGGTTAGTTTAGATGAACCCAAAAGGGACATGCATTGCCGTGGAAGGTTACTCAAGTCTAGTTGGTTACCTTTGAGACATATGATAGTATATCTCAGGCTCCTGCACTATGGCAAGATGCATGGGGGAAGTGTGGGTAGCTTGGATTGGATGGTCTCACTTTTGAGGGCTAAGATCCTAACACGTAGCCTCAAGATTTGAATTCCAATCACTAGTTTCTTTGTAACCCCTCTAGATGATGTTATATAGCTCATATATTTATATATATTCTCTAGTTGTCTTTCATGGGATGCGATGAATTTTTAAATCATTATGAGGCATGGTAAGGTGGTCACCTATCCTTTGAGGCAAGAGTCTAAAATTTGACATCTCATGAGGCATCATAAACTATAACTTTAATTTGACATCCTATGAGTTCAAGTGAGAAACTAAGTTAGCTCCTTGAAGATGTCATTGGCTATTTTAGGCATATTTAAATAATTTTAAAGAAAAATTTTATAATCAAATACCCTAAACATAAAATAATGTTAGTTTGATAAAACCCAATGAAGTTGGTTTACATTTCTGTCTATTAGAAATCTTGGTCAAGCTTCCTTAACAAAGCATGTCTGCATATCATTAAACTATTCATGATTAGTAATTGATTGTTGAATAAAACTTGAAGAAGACTTAAAATAATTTTAATATTTCTAATTATTAATCCTTATCAAAATATGAATGATTAACCAAAAAATGTAAAAGCACAAGTAATGGTAAATTAAATCAAATTCATGTAGTCAAATGACTTAATATGCTTAGCATCTTAAGAAATATTGAAAATTGAAGAAATGATTTTCCCCATTCTATGAATATTATAATGTTGATCATCAACACATACATGTTAGGAATGTCAAAACATATCAGTTTTGTAGGTTTAATGTATAAATGAGGGAAAATCACTCCAAAAGAGGTAGCTTTAGGCACTTGTACGGACTTGGAAGATCCAATTTTGGGTTAAAACATATTTAGAGTGTCTCTTAACATTATCTAGGACATACTAATGGATAAAAATATTCCATATATTTTAAGATTCCACAATTTGCATTAGAACTTCCATTACTCCCTTAAAATATTTATAAAGGTCAATTTCAAGTGCTCATTCCATACAATAGAGTTAGATTTGGGACATGTGACTTTTAAAATAGGAGGGTTTCATAATTATATTCAAATTAATAGACATATTCATAATATTTTTTTGCCCATCCTTTATGAATAATTGTTAAGATAATTAGGTGGTCTTAAACCTTATATAAACCCCATAAGCTCATTTTTCTTCTTAAAATGGATGTTTAGAGTATTTTGGAGGCATGATATCAATAGGATAAAGTATATATGGGTCTAAAAAACAATTTCACAATTTAATCCATCAATTTTGACACATATGACATTAAAAAATTGAATAAGATACCTACATAGGGGTGAAATTGCAGGTTTACACTTGAAGTTTTAGAAGTTATTGTAGATTCCATTGGATATAGGAGACTTAAAAACATCAAACCAAATTATAACTTAATTAAATGTTATTAAACAATTTTAACACCACATAATAGCCTATCTAAGTATATTTCAATGTTTTAAGGCATAAAGATTCTGTTATGAGGCTACCTACATAAGAATGACTTGAGAAAGGTTTAATCCTACACCATCAAAGACATATGAGGGTCATGAATTATTGATAAGTTTAATTAAAAAATATATAATTTATATAAGGTTTTACAAGGTCAATATATGACCCATGTAAGGTTCATGTAATGAAAATTTAGACTTGCAAGTCTATAGACTTGTAGGTCTCATTTTCTATATGAGATATATTCTAGTTATCAGGAAGTCTTATTGAGTATCTTGAATTAGTATATTCCAAGTTAAATAATTATAATGAGCCATTAATTTTAAACACTCAAAAATATGAATTAATGACTTCAATAAAGGTGAAGTACACATAAGGAAAGTCTAGGCCTAGTAGAATGCACATATAGACCCATCATGGGCATAATAGAAAAAAACTAGTTTTGTGTGTTGAATGGAGGATCTAGAAGGTTAAAGAGATAAAATTTATATTATTAAGTTTTAAAACCTTAATATAATCACTAAGGTCTAAAATAATATGTTAAATCTCATTCTAATGAGTCTTGCATCCAAGTAAGCATGATAATGACCTATAGACCTGTCAAGGTAAAAAAGAGGAAAAACATACTTGTGAATGGTTATGAAAAATTATAAATGGTATTTAGAGATTAGGTTGATATTATTTTAATGTATCTACCATTGGTAAATTTTAAAATAAATTTAATAACACTTAAGAGACTTAAACTATGCACCCACAGACCACATTGAAGACCTATAAATATGTATTAAATTTATGAAGAGAATGTGCAATTATTATGTGGAAATTGAGTATTTAAACGTCATGAGGTGATATGAGGGATATTATATTAATATTTATAATATTTTTTAATCTTTTTTATTAATATAAACTATCAAATACATTTCCTTTTAAGCTTTGATAAGTAACAAGCCTAGAAGAAGCATACATGACTACAAGTAAAGGTATAAATAAAACATACAGGTTTTGGACTAAATTTTAGGAATGAAACTTATATGATAAAAGTGAATAAACTATAGGAGTATCCAAAAATATTTTATTTTATTTAATAAAATAATAAAAATATCTAAATAAAATACACCCTAAGCTTGCATTCTCACAATCCAAATTAGCATAGTTAGGCTTGTCTGGTTACATGAAAGAGAGGTTTTTCTGGTTTGAAGGAAAAAAATATATGGGAAGGATGAAATAATTTAAAATTAATCCCTAATTATATAATAATATTTATATTATCTTAAATTTCATTAAAGGTAACTTTAGGGTTGATAAATCTATCTAGGCCTAATAGGCATGAATATATACACACATGCCTATGTGTAAGTTTATGATGAATTTTTATTTAATTTAGGGTGATATGAGAACATAAATAAATAATAATATGTTTTTAACTTAAATTTTAGATTATATGAGGTTTTAAACACATCAAAGTTGATAAAAATAATAAACATAGTCAGTTACGGTCATATGCATTGTTAGGCCCATAAACGCTAACATGAACTAATGAATGTTGCAAAGGGTCTAAAAGGATAAATGGTAATTAATACCATTATAATAGGCTAAGGTGGATTTCATATACCTATATATGGTTTTTATAATTAAAAAAAACTCTAATATAACATTTCTAACTCTCTCTCTCTCTCTCTCTCTCATGAACTAATGAATGTTGTAAAGGGTCTAGAAGGATAAATGGTAATGAATACCATTATAATAGGTTAAGGTGGATTTTATATACCTCTTTATGGTTTTTATAATTAAAAAAACTCCAATATAACATCTCTCTCTCTCTCTCTCTCTCTCTCTCTCTCTCTCTCTCTCTCTCTCTCTCTCTCTCTCTCTCTCTCTCTCTCTCTCTCTCTCTCTCTCTCTCTCTCTCTCTCTCTCTCTCTCATGAACTAATGAATGTTGAAAATGGTCTAGAAGGATAAATGGTAATGAATACCATTATAATAGGTTAAGGTGGATTTTATATACCTCTCTATGGTTTTTACAATTAGAAAAAACTCCAATATATCATCTCTCTCTCTCTCTCTCTCTCT
>JARHVA010011205.1:35000-82164 GCA_037957365.1 Torreya grandis | reverse complement strand
GAGCTACTTTCAAAAAATTGAGCATTTAGCTCCATTCATGATATTACTCTAGGTACAACATCATCCAAAATTACTTAGCATCACTCAGCATCAAAATAGGTTTGGTATTGGTTCATTTACTTGATGAGGTATATTCATTCTTTTCTCTTTCTCTCTCTCTTGCCCAACTTTGTATGTTCTTATTTTAGATATAGTGTATCTATTAAGAATTGATCTACTCTTAATTTTTCTTATAGATTCACACTTCATAGTGTGTTCTCTTTATGCATACTAAGCATTACACAACTTCATGAGCTTCACCCTTGTAGGTAGGTTTAGGTACACTTTCTATTTTTCCTTTATCCTAGTATTTGAATTTGCTTAATCACTAGAATAAAGGGGGTACATATGTAGTCATATAAAATGAAAAAATTGGTAAATTGAGCATGGCTAATGACACCCAGCACATAGGTCCCTCTTTTTTTTTCTCATGAACCTCATATTATTGTTTTTATTTATTCCCAATCATATATAGCATTCTATACTTGATCCCAACTAAGCCAAACACTTCTTTCCATGACTAATCCATCCCTCTAGGTCCCATCTACTCAAGATAATAGCACCATAATAAAAATATGCAATCAATGCCACTCTTGTCTACTTTTAGTGTTATTGTCCAAGTCCATTTCTAGCCCCAATAGTCAATTCCTTGTAATTTCCCATCTTTATCCTAGTCATCCTAATATGAGCAAATTCAATCCATGACCAATAGATCCCTATAAAATCCCATTCAAAGATCATTTTGAAATGGTTGACAACTATCACTAAAGAAGCAAGAATACAAGAAAGAACACTCAATAAAATCTTCCTTATTCTCTACATATAGTCATCCAATACCCTTAAAAACTTATTCAAATTCCTAAACCAGTCCTTAGCCATCTCAAGTACATATAGTCTAAAATTATGCATCTTCATATAATCAATTACATAAAGCACATCAAATGGGAGAACTACATATGGCTTGATCCATCTTCAAAGTATTTGTATTTAGGAAGTGTTCCCACATACAGGGTGTGAATCATGTCTAGTGCATTTACACATAAACCTCGAGTCTTACTAAATTTTTTTCAAAATGCAATGGAAGATATGATTTGAAGAAAGAATATGATCTACAGGGAGCTCTATAGACTTCTAACTACCAAAAATAAATATACATGGTCACACAGACCCGTCGAATAAAACCTAAAAAATCTTATTTCTTAAAAATAAAAATGGTAGAGGTGGACTATAATGGTGATACCACACTTTTCCAATTCCAATTCTCTTTTAAAATCAAAAAATGAAGTCTAAATCTCATTTTTTAATAGCGTCATAGTCTTATATAGTCAATATCAACCTCTGTCTCAATCTGATTAGCATAGTTCTAAGCTAAGTTATATTTCTCTCTATTCACATGATAATTTTAGAAAGTCTAAACAACAATAAAAATTAAGAAATTATTAATTTAATTATGGCATAGTTATTGAATTATTTTATTACTCATGCCCTTTAACTAAATTAGGAATAATACACCAATATTCCCAAAATTGTTAAATCAATGTTCATTATAATGGCTTGAAAGGTATATGGTTGGCAGAATAAGTAGTTATAGAGTATATATTTAGATTAATATATAAAAATATGGAGCTTCAATAAAGTCATGTGATTTCATGTTCATATCTAAAATATATGTATTAATGAAAGTAGGAGAATTTTAATTGTTAAAAAAACATTGGTTTATGGAGGTGGTAGTTTGGAAACCACCTAGGATGTTTTTAAAAGATTTAAAATAGGTATTTCAACCACATTAATTTTTTTAAATATTTATTAGGAATTTATCAACCAACCTAGTGGATTTTCAATTTCCCTATTGCTTTTACAATTCTTATAGTAGTATCAGACTTCATATAGAGCTGATTTTTCCTATAAAAGAAGTTGAAAGAAAATAAACGTGTTATCAATTTAATTTATAACTCTAGGGATTTTTTTTGTGAGCATAAGGTGTTTCATTTATGTTATATATAAACCTATAAAATTATTAAAATGAATTCATTGATTAAGTTATCATTGAATTCATGCATTCACTTAGTGTTGAGGATATTTAAGAGATTGCTCAAATATGTGAAATTTGTATAAGAAGAAGCCCAATGATGAAATGGGAGAATCTGAAGTGTGGAATATAAATTCAAGTGTAAGAAGATATGTTGTGGAGACTACATATCTGATATGTCCAAGTTCAATAGTCGATATTTATAAATAATTATGTCTTGAACTAAAGTGTACATGGATTATTGAAAGCATAAGATCCCTTAATGAATTGGTATCCTTGTAATCCCAAGAAGGAAAAATATTATAAATTATAGAAAATAGTGGATATGAGGAAGCGTGGATTTACTCTCTCTATATTTTTATCATATTTATTCTCTTTTGGTTATGTTTTATTTATCTCTCTTTCACGTTGTCCCCTACCTTTCTTGCATGTTTTGAATACATTGTAAGTAGTATAATACAAATATAAATAAATAGAGGTTAGGACTCATCTATCAAAATAATAAATCATATTCTTAAAGGTTGATATAATTCAAATTGTTCTTGAAATTTTATACAATCATCTCAATTATAGTCATATATGGAGTATTATCATGCTTCATATGTGAAGGGTGTTATGTAATGTGTGTAACATGTTAGAATTACATGTGAATATTTAATTAATATATTTAATGAGAAATATGATATTAATAATTTTTTAATACATCTTGTTACAATATTTTTTTTGTAATTATATGTCACATAACTTGAGGACAAAATTTGGTTTGAAAAAAAAATTTAAGCTTAGATTGCATTATACATCTAGCTATATCAAAGTAGGTTTTCCTTTTTCCTTGAAGTACTTTTCAAATACATTATCACATTACATGTTCTCTCTCTCTCTCTCTCTCTCTCTCTCTCTCTCTCTCTCTCTCTCTCTCTCTCTCTCTCTCTCTCTCTCTCTCTCTCTCTCTCTCTCTCTCTCTCTCTCTCTCTCTCTCTCTCTCTCTCTCTCTCTCTCTCTCTCTGTGTGTGTGTGTGTGTGTGTGTGTGTGTGTGTGTGTGTGTGTGTGTGTGTGCGCGCGTGCGTGCGTGCGTGTGTGTGTGTGTGTGTGTGTGTGTGTGTGTGTGTGTGTGTGTGTGTGTGTGTGTGTGTGTGTGTGTGTGTGTGTGTGTGTGTGTGTGTGTGTGTAATTTTTTTTAAAAAGGTGAAACTTTCTTGGTTGTAAAAGTTCAACCATGGGTAAAGTGTTGAAGAGAGGAAGATTTCAAGAGCTTGAAGATACTAACAAAAAAATCAGACTTGAAAACATTGAATTAAAAAATACGTGGTCACTCTTGGAATATTAGAATCAATATCTACAAGAGATATGATTGAACCATCGATAATTCATCATGGGTATAATTTAAGATTTTTATCATGACTTTCAAATTGGGGAATATGTTTTCAAAAAAATTCCAGGATTATGGTTAAGGTGTGAAGGAGAGAGAAGACTCTACCATGCAAAGGAGACTATCCTTTACTAAAAATGTGAAAACTATGATTGATGTGTGAAAAATAAGTATTACATTATATTTTGTATCCTCCCATCAAGACCTTGATGTTTCCTTTGGTAAAATTTAGAATCATACCAACATATTTATCTCTAAGGTTCTAACAGATATGGGTTATGATGTAAAGGTCCTTGAAATCAATGGCCAAATAGTGACTAATCCAATAAATGGTGAGAAAAGGTTTTAATATGCATGTTTTGGATATGTTGGTGTAAAATAAGGAGTGGTATAATTCTCCAAGGTAATTAAAGAAAGAAAATCCTCCAAAGGAAAAAATCCATATCACTAGACCTATAAAAACAACCAGTTCAAGGTAATGGTCTATAATATTTTGTCAAATTTAATGAGATTTTTTTCTCCAACAAATGGGTATGTATCTTAAAAATATAAATTTATCATTTTTATATCTCAAAGGGAAAAATACAATTCTCCAATAGTAAGACAATATCTCCATGAAGAATGAGATAACACATTTTTACTCCATGACCATGCGAGTGAATAAAAGCTTCAACTAGGAAGGGGGAAATATTTAAATAATGGGAAGAACATAAAATTAAAATTAAAATCATATCCAAGGAGACGTCAATATTTAAACTCTCTACTTTTCCCATTCTCATCTCATAAGGAGTGAGGGTTCCATACAACTCATCAACAGTGAGTTCATCCAGATCTCTTGCTTCCTTTATTGCAAGATTTTAGAGTCATACCTTGATGGTGGAGTTATTAGGACATTTTTGATAATGACTAATTCTTTCATCTCTTCTCCAAGGCCTCTAATTTCATTGACTACTTCATCTACTCTGGGGAGATAGTCTACAATTTTTTCTTCTTCATTCATTTTAAGGCTTTCAAAATTACCTTTGTATGTTTGAAGCTTGATCTACTTTACCTTATCATCACCTTCATATATTATCTTCAACTTGTTCAATATATCTTGTTAATTTTGATAATGCATCACTTTGACAAACTCTAAATTAAACAATCCATAAAAAATAGCATTCTTTACTTTGACATTACTCTCATATGCCTTCTTGGTAGCCTGATCGGTGAGAGTTGTAGTAGGAACTATATATCCATTAACAATAGACACCCATACATCAAAACCTAATAAAGATATATATGCTTCCATTCATATACTCCAATATGCATATTTTTATCCATCAAAGAGAGGTGCTTTGTTTGATGAATATCCTTTTTGACTAGTTATTTATGTTCACCATCCAGGATCTACTTGAAATGATTAAGCTTCTTCAAAGGAACTCAGGATCTGATACTAATTGTTGGAACATAGATATATACTAAGAGGGGGGGGTCAATTAGTAGGTTGATTAAAACTAGTCCTTTAATTAAATTTTATGTAGATTAAAAGATATATACAGAGATCAAACATAAATGTAGAGATAACACACACACACAAATTCACATGACACAAGATATATACATGAGAAAACCAAATAAAAAAACCATAGTGAGAATAACTACTAGAATCTGATATTCTAATCCAACCTCACAATCAAAGTCTCACTAGAAAAACCTCATTGCTTACACATTTAATGAAACTGACCCTAAGGAGACACCAATCCACTAGTTTAAGAGCAGCAACTCTAAAGAAGCACCCACTCCCTAACTGAGTAGCAACTCAAATTATCTAATGGCACTAACTAATTAGATCTACTATGGAGCTACAACTCTAAATTATAATGTTTATTCATAAAATAAAATAATCTAATCTCTATTTTCTATTATAGGTCTCATCTATAAATGCTCATGATCTATATATTACCTCTTTATGCCTTTTTTCTCTTTGCCCCTCTGTCTCTATCTCTATATATGTCAGTATTCAACACACTTCATCTCTCTCTCTCAATCTACTCCTTTATGTCTCTATACTTTCTATTTGACATAATTCATCAACAACATCTCATCCTTTTTGAACTTCTATCTTTGTGTCTCTACATACTTCTATTGGATATAATATTCTCTACTCCTTAAAATATCCTAGGTTATATATATATATATATATATATATATATATACACACTCATCATATCTAGGTCTAGCTTCATTTATGTGTTGACACATCTACTATAACACATCATACTCATTATTGACCCAATTAAATTTATAGGTTTCTCGTGTCCTAAATTCATGCTCCACCACCATGATTCTATATCTTTAAAGATATTTATCATATATAAGTCTCTTATTTTGATACACATGCCAATAAAAAAAAATTAATGATCATTATGATCAATTTTATTGTCTATGTCATATATTATAGCTTACCGACATTTTCCATCATTTGACCAATGAGATGAATATATCTTTAAATATTGACTTATGATGTTTATATTTAGCACCATGATCCAATGATCCACATTCAAATTTATCAACTTTAAAATGCATTCATTTGATCAATATTTGATAGGCTCATGCTCTCAATTGGATACTTTTACACTTCTTGACTTTTTTTTAAAACTAAACGGGGTAAAAATTTTATTCAGATCAACCGAAAAAATAGTTACAACTTTTTATCAAGGTCAATTAAATGACCCAACTCTTGTAAGAACTCATATGAGAACATCCTCTGGTCTGTGATACACCAGATAGCCCCCTGTTCAAAAGCCCATTTAGCAAGACGGTCTACAACTCCATTCCATTCGCTAGGAATATACTTGAAAATAATAGAATCCAAGGACGTGCTGAGCTAGAGAGCCTGTCGGGTAATCCCCACTAACTGCCAGTCAACATTCTAAAAATTCTGACTATTCAGCAGGTTAATCACAACCTGAGAATTTGATTCACAAATAACATGCTTCTAGCCATGCTGGCAGCACAATTGCATTGCTTGCAAGATGGCCATCACTTCCATTATGTTATTGGTATGGCAGCCTTTGAACACGAAAAAAACAAATTAAATCTCACCTTCACTATTCTGGCCCACTCCCCCAATGCCAGCCGCTCTCGAGTTTCCTTTGGAGGAGCTTTCAGTATTTACTTTGAGCGTCCCTATAGGAGGAGGCATCCAATGTCCACTTCGGTCAACTGGCCGTGACCCCTACCTAGTGTTCTGCGCAAGCCGAGTAGGAAGCGTGCCCATGGAGTTGGCCGAGTGCACACCCAGGAGTTTAGAATAGACAGCGCTATCCTCCACTCCCATATCATTCGCTGAAAATCCCTTTGCAAGCAGAGTTTCAGCCAGCGAACTACACACTCTTAGCCAGAGGGTGCTCGAGTCTTGCTAGGTCTCCCTGAAGATGCGCCTATTTCTTTCAAGCCAAATATTCCACAGTATAAAAGCTGGCCCCACTGCCCAAGCTTTTTGCAGGATCAATGCCTTGGTGAGTGCACTACCTAAGCGGTACCAGAATTCAGACAGTGAGGCCACATGCTAGCACGGATAGCCCCACAAATTCCACCACTTATGCCAAATTTGCTTAGCATAGGGGCAGAAGAAGAATAGATGCGCCCCATTTTCTTCATCTTGGCAGCAAAGGATGCATCTAGACGGACCTTGGAACCCACGTTTGCAGAGGTTGTCCCAGGTAAGGCATCTGTTATAAACTAAATTCCACATGAAAAAGTTACATTTGGGCCAAGATAGGCTACTCTAAATTTTCTTCCCCCACAAGAAATTTACTTCACCAAACATAGCTTTCACCAGATTGCTATATCCTGCAGACACCAAATATTGGCTAGTAGAGTCTCCTCCCCACGCCAGAGCATTAGGCCCTTGAAGGAATCTGCATCCACGAGAGCCAAGGATCATAACTAGCTCCTTACGCTCCTCCCTAGAGCCTCCTAGAGGCCAATCTGAGGAATTTTTCCATCTATACCTAGTGGTTGTGCCTAAATTGAAATCTTATTTGTACTGAGCAACTGAAATCCATCTGGCTTCTTGAAAAGCATCACACAATGGCTGGAGGTGCGGATGAGAAGATAGAAGTGGGGGCGATCCATCCTAGGAGTCTTCCCAGAATAGAGTCTCCGCTCCACTATGACATATCCAGAACAAGCTACGCTTGACAAGTTGCGCCCCTAGTTTGAGAGTCTGCCAGACCATGGACCCTCCCCTCTCTAAGGGCAGCCTACAAATATCAGCAGAATCAATCCTTGAAAAGTATTTAAAAGATAGAATACAAGCCCATAGCTGATCCTGATTGGAGCACCACCTCTAGTATAACTTAGCAGTAAGGGCTTGGCTGGCCAGAATAGCTGATCTTAGCCCAAGTCCACCATCTCTTTTTGGCTGACAAACCGTATGCCAATTGATAAGACTCCACTTGGTACTCTGCAAGTTGCCACTCCAAAGAAACTATCGTGAGAGGGCATCAAACTCCTTAAGGAAGTACAAGGGAGCAGCTTGCACCATACATCGATAGATAGGCAGTGCCTGAATCACAGATTGTAGGAGTGTGACTCTTCCTGTCGTAGAGAGCCATCTCTGGGTCCAATGTCCCACCCTTTGCTTGAGTTTCTCTAGAACATTCTGCTAGAATAATCTTGGCTACCTTCCCACCACAATTGGGATACCCAAATAAATGACCGAGAGGGCTTGAATCTGGAATCTCAAGATGGCCGCAATCCTCCTTTGGATGGGCTCAGGAGTGTTAAAGAAAAAAATAGAAGATTTGTGGTCATTTATCTTCTACCCTGAAGCATCCAGATACACATCAAGAGTGCTTCTAAAGGCCTTCGCCTCCCTAATTCTTGCTTTCCCATTAAGGATAGTATCATCCACAAACTGCAGGTGGGAAGTGGTTATTTCCTCTCCCCATTTCCATCCCTGTACCTTGTTCTGGGACACCTGGGCCCTGATCAACCTGCCAAGACCTTCAGCCAAAATTATAAAAAGATAAGGGGATAGGGGATCACCTTGGTGGAGGCCTCTAGAGGTGCCAAATAGATCAATGGGCTGCCCATTGATAAGCACTAAATATGAAGGTGTGGTGATGCAGCTCATCACCCACTAGATCCAGTCCTGATGAAAGCCAAAAGCCAGCAGCACTTTTTGTAAGTATCTCCAGCTGGTCCTCTCATAGGCCTTTGATAAGTCAAGCTTGACAAACATGGATTTTTCCCGAGAGGTACTCATGGAGTGGATAGTTTTTGAGGCAATCACTACCTCATCCAGAATCTGTTTGCCAGCAACAAAGCCCCCTTGTTCCTCTAAGATGATGTCAGGGAGGCAGCCTTTTAACCTTTCTGCAATGAGTTTGGTAATGATCTTATAAACCACATTGCAGAGCGCAATAGGCCTAAAATGGTTCAGTTGATTTGCCTAATCCTTCTTCAGAATTAGAACAAGAAAGGTAACATTCAAAGCTCTTAACATTTCCTTGTTGGCAAAGGATTCCTGGACCACCTTCAAGAGATCCTGGTTGATTGTATCCCAGAATTCCTGATAGAATTCCATAGGGAATCCATCCGGCCCTGGGGCTTTGCCTCTATTCATGCTGAAGACCGCTTTTTCTAGTTCCTCCATAATAATCAGCCGAAGAAGAGCCTCATTCATACTAGCGGTCACCAAAGAGGGTATACAAGACAACACTATGTGTTCGGCCTCAACATCTGGAGGCGGGCCAGGGGAGAACAAGGCCGAATAGAAATTGACAGCTTCACTAGAAATAGAGTGGGAGTCAGTCATACAAGTCCCATCCACACCGATCAGGGAGGTGATGAAATTTCTATTCTGCTTGGCTTGGACTGACTTATGGAAGAAAGCTGTATTTATGTTGCCTTCCTGGAGCCAGTCTATCTAAGCCTTCTGCTTCTAGTAAATTTCCTCATGGAGTTCCCATTCAGCAAGCTCATTGCTCGCAAGAGACTCTTCCGAGCGGAGATCTTCAGAAAACCCAATGTCCTTGATTTGTCGAGTGACCCTATCAAGTCATTCTTGTGCCCTCTTCCTCATGGCGTGGAGGTTGCCAAAGCTGTTGATATTCCAGAATTTCAGCTTCTTTTTGACATTCTGGAGTTTTTTGGCAAAAGAGTACATAGCCGTACCAAAGTTGGGTCCTCCCTATCTCCACCACTGCACCATCGAGTCCTGGAGGGATGCCTCTTGAAGCCACATAAGCTGGAATTTGAAAGGAGCCTTCCTTGGCCCACATATATGACTGGTAGCCAATTTGATCAACCAATGGTCCGACCCTCTCCAGTCAAGAATTTCCGATTCTAAGGAGGTAGAGCTTGACTGCCAGTAACATGAGACAAGAAATCTATCAAGCCACTCAGCTATAGCATCCTCACCAATTCTCATGTTGGTCCAAGTAAAGATTCTATTAATAGGTTTGACATCTGACAGGCAGAGGTGGTCAATATTATGCCGAAGGATCTCTGAAGAAAGTCCTAACCTGGGCAGCCCTCCTCTCTTCTCTTCCAAGCTGAGAACCACGTTAAAGTCCCCTGTTATAATCCACGATAAGAAGGGATAACAGCTCCTAACAAACCTGATGTGATCCCATAACTTCTGCTATCTAGGAGGGTCCACAAGAGCATAAACATTAGTTAACAGAATAAGTTCCCCGGATTCCAATGAGGAGGCTGTCATTGAGAGGGCCAAGGTATCTGAAAGCTAGTGGTGAGGTGTTATCATGTCTAGATTCCAATAGATGGCAATGCCCCCCGAGCTCCCTAGCGCACCCACACATTGGCTGTGACTACTGTACCAAATACTCGGCTTATAGGCAAACCAAGAATCAACTGAAAGTTTAGTCTCCTGAATACAGAGAACATCAAGAGAATGATTCAACACTAACTGATGCAAAGATTTTCTTCTGAGGAGGCTATGCAAACCCCTCACATTCCACGAGAGAACAATCATTGAGTGGGTTGGGGGAAAAGCTCATCCAGGGTCTTCACAGCCCCCGATTCCACCAACAAGTCACCTGTGATCTTAAGTTTGTTTTGGTCTTTTCTTCTGCCTGCTCTTGACGAAATATTGGTTGAAGCTTTTTTGAAAGATTTTTGCATGAGCCCAAGCGCTGAGCTAGATCCTTTGTCCTTCTTGGAGTTCTCCATTTCCATGATCACATCCGCCCATCACCCTTCCTTATCACATGGCGTTGGCCGCCCTATGGGTGCACGATCTTGTCCCTCTTGGGCAAGTTCCTGAATTGGGTGATGCTCTGATACTAGCAGGCCTTGATGGCAAGAAAGATGTGTTGCAACCTCAGTCTCTTCCCCCTGAAGCGAGTCTGAAATACCATCTTCAATCGCCATATCATCCAGCACTTCAAATCAGTTGAAACTCGTCTCAACCTGCCTGTTAAAATTTGTTCGTTTCAGCCCCCGACCCTTCATACAGCATCTAACAGGGATGAATCCATCCTTATCCAGAATCCTAAAGCTTGTTGTCCCATGTTCTGCACCTATGGATTGCAACTAATTTTTCCCTTTCGTGTCAGTGCCAGAACGGGTTTGAGTCATCCTGTACTGAGCCACTTGCCCAGGTACTTTGCTATCATTGTTTCCTTGGTTCCCTGAAGGTTCCTCTGTTAAAGCTCCTCCATTGGAGGCCTGGGGGCATTGCTTATGTAGGTGTCCATAAGCATGGCAAATGCGACAGTGGAATGGAATCACTTCATAATCCAACTACTGAATCCAGGAAGATGCTCCCATACAAATTTCCAAAGAATTGGGTAGGGGATTATTCAAATTAATGTCAACATAGATTCGGGCATAGGTAATTACCTTCCTTTCTAGCATTTGGTATGCTATGGCCATTGGCAATCCAATTAGAGCCACAATTTGGTATAGGACTTCTTCATTCTAGAATTCCAAGGGCAGTCTCGGCAATCGAACCCAAACCGAAACACACACTGGAAGGTCTTCTGCCGAGTTGAATCCATCATGCCAGGGTTTAAGGAAAAGACCACTGCACTCGAAGAAGTAAGGTCTTCCTTCAAAAATCTTATTTCAGTCAGCCACAGAGGAAAAATTCACCAAAAAGTAGTTGTTCCTAGCCAGCATGATGTCAAAGTCACCCTCTATCTGCCACGATCATCGGATCCATGCCTCCAGGGCTGAAAGGGAAATACGGATACCCAAGAATTTACAAATGAGAGCATGAGTAGAGAGATAATCCACCTCCTCCTTCACAGCCTCTGGCTCAATCACCAAGACTGGGCGCTCCAGGGCTCGCTGGAAATAGCCGTTTACCCTCTTAAGCTTCGTCCCCTCATTGACATAGGTCTCCTTCCCTCCATGTGCTCCCTGTGAAGACTCCCTTGGCAGAGGTCATTCCTCCCCAGGGGCTATAGCTCAGCCGCCCAAACTGTGTTCTCCATTCGCAGACATTCGCACTCCACTTTTTTCAATCTACACTTCTTGACTTTAATATTTCAACTTTAAAATGTATTTGTTGATCTTCTTAATCCGAGCTCCCATGTGTCTTGGATATTCAAACTAGCATGGTCTTTACTTCTATATTGATGTTAATAATCGATCAATTGGTCTCATCTTGATACTTCCTAAGTCTTTAGAATTCATACACTCCATTAATCTTCTTAGACTTACTTGGATTTAACTCACCACTATGTTGATAAACATCAAACACTTTGTCCCGTTGATTTCACTCACTCCATTGGATCTCTTTTGCATGATCTCTTGCTCACTATCATATCTTATAATAATCTTAACCTTTATCTCTGCTTAGCTATCAATAATGTGACACTTGGCATTAGCACATGTATTTTATAAATAAACTTTGATATTCTCTATTGGATATTCAGTGTACAATTAAGCACTAATCATTGATCAAGTGAAGACAAATATTAAGTTAAAGACTTAGGAAATATTAAGAACTTTGATCACTATTGAAGCCAATAATTTCTATTTCGAATGGGATGATTTCACAATTATGACAAGGACTTAAGTTAAAACTTAAGTTATCGAGTCTTTGCCCTATTTAGACAACACAAAAATAAAACCTGTCTATTGATGCCATGGTTAAATATTTTAAGGTTTAACTGAGAAACCTTGTAATGTTTGAGAGAAAATATGATTCAATTTTGGGCTCATATCTCTTCATCTAAACTAATGGACCATATATCTAATATGCTCACAAGAAACCCATAGCATATATTCTATATATTTGACTTCAAACATCCATAAATGGTCTCTCTAAAATCATGATAACATTGCACTAATGAAACTATTTAACATGGTCTTCTCTCCATCAATATTGCATGATCCTTTGGCATCAATGACATGCTTGTAATGTCCCTTTTGAGATCAATGAAAACCATTTTCCAAAAAGGATGAGGTAAGAATTTATAGAATCATCATGCTTTCATAAGGTGTATCCCAATAACTTATGGAAATAAAAAATCTTTTATTGTTTCCTTGAAATGTTGTAAGAGTGACATCATATGTCAAAATTATTTGTGTGTATATCCATGTTATTTTATTGGAATTGATATCCATTAGATTTTTGTGTGTTTTTGGATAAAATTCATTAAAAATAATCATATCTCCTTCAAGAGGAAGTATGCAAGTTGTAAATACCACTCGACAAATGAAAATGTGGAAAAGAAGAGAAGATCATGTTAACTAAGAGAATGTGAAATAATCATTAAAATCATTGAAACATGATTGCATGATTTAAATTAAAACTATTGTGAGATTTGTCCACAAATTGATCAAAATTTTATCATGTATATTGTCCATTTTAGTCAGTAAGATAACTGATTATCAAAAATGAGTAATCTACAACATGTTGAAACCTAGAAAATACTAGTTTATGTTTTATGGATAAAACAACATATTTAAAGATTAAAAAATTAGAGTATATATTTGAGTTTCTATTGAAAAAATACACAAGTTTTTAAAAAAATATGTCATTTTGATTTCCTATGTGAAAGTTATGGCCTTTGGAAGTTAGTTTACTTTCTTTTTGTTCATCTTCAACACTCAACTATTCATCTCTATTACCCAATTTTTAACCTCTGAATATGGACTAATCCAATATAGATATTGAATATTAACATTCAAATTAACAATTATTAGATTATTTATAACACTTACACTTCATTTTATAGGTTTAATTAACTTTATTGGCATGTTATAAGGATGACAAAAGTTTAAGTATAGGTGTTGGCAAGGTAGATCTAATTGAAGAATCATAAAAAATTGAGATAATTGAGTTTAATAGTTGTATACTATAGTAATTAGATAGTTGTGTTTAGTATTAGAGGACTACACAACTGAGATAACTAAGTCCTATATTTCTTCCTTTTTTAAGAAGCTAATATTTCCCAAAATATTAAAAAGATAATTATGAGTATGGGATATATGAGGTTGGATTTTCATTTAATCCCAAGAAGAAAAAATCTTGTAAAATGTAGAACATAGTAGAGATGAGGAAGCATGGATTTAGTCTTGATAGATTTTTCTCAGATTGAGTTTCCCTAGGATTTATTGTGTGTTATCTCCTTATGGTTGATGTATTTTTTTATTTACTTCTAGGTTTACATTCCTTGAAACTAGGATAATATAAAAACATTTAATAGATCTTATGACTTAGCCCTTAAAGGTTAAAGAACATCACATTTGGTATTTGAGCTATATGAAAACATTTCAATGGTAATCATCTATGAAGTAGTAACTTGTTTAGATCATGATGGAATATATGCAATGTATGTGAAGGGTTTCATATTATTTTGTATGTTGTATATTAAAATAATAAAATATATAATACACATTAGAACATATTTTAATAGGTGATTTTATATGGCACAAAACTTGGGATAAACACATTGACTAGAAAGGGGATGTGGTGGTGAAACTTAGATTGTAATATCCACCTAGTTTACAGATCAAAACTTCAACCAAATAACTATAATATGCATTTCAAGAATGAAGAGAGATATGAAAGAAAAAATAGATTTTTTAAATAACCAAAAAATAAAGTGGTATAAAATAGAGAAGATGTAGAATCACTTCTAAGAGAAGAGGTAGATAATTAAGAATCCCACCCATTTAAGGAAGAAATAATAAAGATGTATCAATCATTACAGGAGCGTCCATTAACATTACAAGATGTAAACATGGTAGGAAATTATTTATTATAAGATTAGTTTTAAAACTCAAATATTTATTTTTGTCTAAGTAAAGACCTATCCAAGATGAAAACCATCAAGAGGGACTAACCCATAGAATATTCCTCATCACCATTTCAAGTGGTTAATGGTAAACATATCTAGATGTATTTTTATGTTCTAATGTTGAAATAATATATATATATATATATATATATATATATATATATATATATATATATATATATATATATATATATATATATATATATATATATATATAATAATTTTTATGATAAAACATGGAAGGATTCCACTCATTAATGATCGATTATGGGGAATCCATATAATTGAAATTGAGAAAAAGATATATGAGAAACCCATCACATCTAAGATGTATCATTTTCTAAATTTTCATCTTCATTTACATTTTAGCATGTTTTATTTATCTTATTATTGTAGCATATGATAATATTGATAGAAGAGGCACTCTATGTTGAGAAAATATACAAGAATGTGATGGAGGCTATGTGATGAAACTGTCCTTAGACTGCTCTGTAACCTTCAAATTGTGAGCTAACTTATTATAGAGGTTTCATAAATTTCAACATGCTTATACAAACCTATTCAGATTAATCATTACTTTAGTGAAAACTTAAAACTCTTCCTTTGACCTATAGGCTGTGATATCATTCTTTAGCCCTGTTTCCCTTGTTTATTGACCATAACTCCTTGTAGGTTATCTCAATCATGAAAGTAAAATAATTTATGGATACCCATTAAGCCCTTATATAACATACTGAAAAATCTCCTGAGGTTACCTTCTACAGAATTGTACTTTCTTCTTTAGGCCCTGTTCTAATTAGCCCTCCTTTTGTGTAAAACGTCTTGTCCAGAGTAAAGTACAGACTTTCTAATCAAAACAAGCATCATTAAAGATACCCATTACCTTCTTACAGGATAATCAAGCATTTTTTAGTGCACTTCTTTGGATAAATTCACTTTTCTTATATTGGCCTATTCTCTTTTCTTCACATGCACCTAGGTTTCACTTGGCAATTGTGTTTTTCCATATTTATCCATATTGTAGTACCTTGAAACCAATTCCAATAGTTTTCTAACATATTCAAGGGTTAGACTGAAAAATTTCAATAGTTTTCACGCATTTAAACTCATTTTTAAGGCTAGACCCTAATTCAGGATTTTCTAAAGCCTGCCACAGCCTGAGAGCATATTAATTGAGGCTGGGAGTGTTTTACCCTATTTCAAGGGTTCCAATCAATTTTATAGGGTCTTTATTAATTCCCTACACATTTTACAATCATCATCCAAGTCATATCAACCTCCTATGCTTTCAAATGCTTAATATCTCAGTTGGTTTTGACTGTATATGCATGACAGTCAGTAGGGTTCATGATTTTCTTCTCAAACACAATGGTCAATAGGCTTTCAAGGTGATAAAAAAACATGTAAACATCATAAATTACTTCCAAATTCATATTCTCTATCAAAGATGACCTGATCAATCCATTTACTATGCAAAAACATACAACTTTCTTCTCATTATCTATATACTGTCACCTACAGGCCGAGAACCAATAGTTGGAGTTTTAAGACATCAAAGGGGTTTCTAACGCCTAGTTTTTCTTCTCTTAAGTTTATATTTTTCTTTTAGACCTATCTCCATGCCATCATAGACTTCATTCAAATAGTTATACGTAGATTTTACCTTGGACAGTGGGCTGTAGTTTTGGATGCCTGAATACCCTGTTTAGGCCTGTTTAGGATTTTTATAACATTCAAAGCTCTTTAAGACTCTTCATCACATAAGAATAGTTTTAAATTATTCCCAACATACAAACTAACCAATCTTTCTCAATGTTCTATAAAGAACCATCATACACATACATACGCAGGCCTGTCACCAGAATTCCATAAAGAAACCATATATGAAACAAAACATTCATTCTTTCTTAGATTAAATAGAAGACTCACAATTCAATACCAGATTCAAGCTCAATGTTCCATGGATTTCAAAGCCTTGTCTGCTCCTTCACACATTCTTGATTTTACATCAAAATCTGCTCCTTCTCCATTAGCTTTAGCATCTCTTGAGTGAGGTCCTCCCTCACTATTTCTCCTCTCTATTCTTCATTCTATCTTCTTTCCTTGAATGAGAGGAACTTTCCTCTCTGTCCTTCTTCTCCTCTACGTCCCTCTCATTCTTCTTTTTTTTTTTTTGAATTCTCTCTTTTTCTCTTTTCAATAACCTCCCCTCCAACTTCTATGCCCAATTTGGGCTTAAGGCAAAACAAAATAGTGTTTTTGATCTTTAGCAATATACTAAGGTTGAAAATAGTTTCAACCATTTCTCCCTTATTTCCTCAACAGCCTAACAATCACTTTTTACCTTTTCACTTTTAAATTTTGACCATTACATTTACTTTCAAGGTAAAATTTTGAAATCTAATACAATTTGGAGGGAAAACCAGAATTTGAAATTTCACACTAGAATTTGAAACTATTGTAGATGCTCTTGCATCATACTCTCCCTCTAGAAAAGATTTGAACCTTAGTTCAAATGAGATGGTTCCTCCATGCATTAGTCCTCATTCTATGCCTAGATCCCACGATCTTGTTGCCAATACCAATGCTTGTCTTTGATAGTCTTTGTCTTTCATCTTGCTTTTCTTCCTCTTTTGGTATGTTCTTCTCCTCATCTCTTTCTCAGCTACCATCTCCCACTTCCATGCTTCTTCATATTCATACATATCTTCTAGATCTTCTTATTGTTCTTCTTGTTTTGTGAGCTTCTCCAATGACTCATGTATGTCATTTATTTCAGCAACCTTCATACGTTCATACAAAACATTCAAAGCCACCTTAGAATCAAAATCTTTAGGCCATGAAGCCTCTTGGCTGTCTCCATGCTCTTGTTCCTTGACCAGAATTGTCTTAACCTCTTTGCCTTGCTCTTGTCTTGTTTTAATCTTCCCAATGGTGTCTTCACCATGGCTTGTACCTTCATTTATTTCTCTTGAATAACCAAACAGCTCCTCCAACATTCTCAACTCTACCTTTAGTGAAATCTCATCTATCTCACTATTCTCTTCATCAAACTTGGGCTGATCACTCACAACGATTACTTGCCCTTTACCTCTTATCTCATCTTTTCTTGAGCTGTCTTCATGTAAATCAAATCCTTCATCAACATTTATATACTCATAAAAAATAATTAGAGCAATAGTACCTTGTGTTTCCTTACTCTCTTCAATCTCTGCTTGAAGCCATCTTGTTTGTTCTGCTGCATACTTTCTCCTTTCCTTATCATCCATCTGTTCAAAAGTCTCTCCTTGCTGCATATTAGTCCACACAGCCACTTTCCATCTTTCATTTCTCATGAAAATATTATTGAAGGATTCAAAAACATTATCACAAACAATTTGTTTACCTTTTATCTTTGCATCCTCGTGCTCTACCTCATTATTCTTTGAGAAGTTTTCTTTCTCATCTTCATTCTCTTGGCTGCTGGAATCACCTTCAATCCTCTTCCATTGACTTCTTAGTGTTGCTATCTCAACACTCACATCTTTTATCTTTGCCTTCTTAGGCACCCAGATTTGATTCTTCTTCTTATCATTTGACTTCATAAGCCATTTAGGTATCCTATAACCATGCTCTTGTACCAACACTTCCTGTTGCTTGGGAGTTTTCTTCTTCCACCATTTAGGCATCACATATCCATGCTTAAATTGTCTTTTTCAGGGCTTTGTCATCTTCCTTAACTCATGCACTTGTACATTAGTAGCTTCATGCTCATAATAACAATCAAAATCAGGTCTTAACACTTCATTTACCTCTTTGATAGCTTGGTATATGGACCAATCTTTCTCTTCCTTTATCCTTGGCTATTCTCTTGCCTCTTCTTGGCATTCAATGGCATCATGGAATTCAGCTTCATATTCTACCTCTTCTCTTACTTGTATGGGTTCTTTAACACCTCCCTCATGCATTAACCAATGCATCTCTTCTTCTGTATCAACAGCAGCAAACTTTTTCTTTTCTCCTACACATTCACTTGTGTATTTGGTGTCTTCTCTTGCACCAATCTCTTCAATCTCCAAGGCCCTTCTCTTGACCTTCATAAGGCTGCTCATACCTGCATTTACCCATGCAAAGAAAACATTAGATATAAAAACAAGAGATCACAAGGTCCCTATGAGTGCTCTCTTCATCCACACTCATCTTTTCAAGCACTCTTCCTGGCACTTCATCTTTTCTTTCTTCTCTCTTATTTTCCTCAATGAGAACCTTCTTCACAACTTCTTCTTCTTACTGCTCACTTGGCAACCTACTCATCTTGTTCAAGCCTCTATGGGCTTCTCTCTTCATGGCAATATTCTTTTACCTTCTTCTCCTCTTCATTAGGAGATCTATTGGCCACTTCAACCTCTTCCTCATTGGCCATACCCATGCTTGCTTGTCCATCTGCATCCAAGACTCATATTAATCTTTAATCTTAGATAACTCTCTCTTCAAATTAGCAATCTCTTTATCAATTACAAAACTATCCATACCTTTGATGCTTGCTTTCTTCTTAGTGCCCTCATGTACCTTGCTGCTCTGTAGTGCCTTCATCAGTACTTCCATTTCTGAGATCTTCACCCAAGTCTTTTCCACCTTGGTCTCTTGATCCCTTGTCTCACCCAAGCCTTTCTCCTTGACTAGTCTTTTGACAATCTCCTTGATCTCACCTAGGCCTTTTGCATCCTAGTCTTTTGATCCTTCTCTCAATCCTGCATCAACTCTGTATACAACACTTCAACAAACACAAATCACAAATACAATCTTACCTTGCTTTGGATATTATTCTTGAGCATTCACTTGCTCTGTTAATTTTGAGCTTCCCTTAGCTCTTCACTAAGCCTTCTTTGGCTTCTTCTCCTCTTAAGCCGCAATGGCTTGACTGCCTTCCTCTTCACCTATTTACTCCTCAACACAATAACTCAAATCAAATGTCAAAGATACTCATACCTTTCTTCCATAGGTTCTTCTAGCACTTTGTCCTAATGATCCTCTTTCCAAATCCTGTAACAACTCATTAGAAATCATAACCATCAAAAATTACCAATTCCCAAGAGCTTCAATCTCTAATACCAAATGATGAAACTGTCCTTAGACTGCTCTGTAACCATCAAATTGTGAGCTAAATTCTTATAGAGGTTTCATAAATTTCAAAATTCTTATACATACCTATTCAAATCAATCATTCCTTTAGTGAAAACTTAAAACTCTTCCTTTGACCTATAGGCTGTGATATCATTCTTTAGCCCTGTTTCCCCTGTTTATTGACCATAACTCCTTGTAGGTTATCTCAATCATGAAAGTAAAACAATTTATAGATACCCATTAAGCCCTTATATAACATACTAAAAAACCTCTTAAGGTTACTTTGTATGGAATTGTACTTTCTTCTTTAGGCTCTATTCTAATTAGCCCTCCTTTTGTGCAAAATGTCTTGTCTAGAGTAAAGTATGGACTTTATAATCAAACCAAGAATCATTACAGATACCCATTACCTTCTTACATGATAATCAAGCATTTTTTAGTGCACTTCTTTGGATAAATTCACTTTTCTTATATTGGCCTATTCTCTTTTCTTCACATGCACCTAGGTTTCACTTGGCAATTGTGTTTTTCCATATTTATCCACACTCTAGTACCTTGAAACCACTTCCAACAGTTTTATAAAATCTTCAAGGGTCAGATTGAAAACTTTCAAGAGTTTTCAAGAATTTAAACTCATTTTGAAGGCTAGACCCTAATTCAGGTTTTTCTAAAGCCTGTCACAGCCCGAGAGCATATTAATTGAGGCTGGGAGTGTTTTACCCCATTTCAAGGGTTATAATCAATTTTATATGGTTTGTATTAATTCCTTACAACTTTTCCAATCATCATCCAGATCATATCAACCTCGTATGCTTTCAAATGCTTAATATCTCAGTTGGTTTTGACTGTATATGCATGATAATCAGCAGGGTTCATGATTTTCTTCTCAAACACAATGGTCAATAGGCTTTCAAGGTGATAAAAAAACATTTCAATATCCTAAATGACTTCCCCATTCATATGCTCTATCAAAGATGACCTGATCAATCCATTTACTATGCAAAAACATACAACTTTCTTCTCATTATCTATATATTGTCACCTACAGGCTGAGAACCAACAGTTGGAGTTTTAAGACATCAAAGGGGTTTCTAACACCTGGTTTTTATTATATTAAGTTTATATTTGTCTTTTAGAACTATCTCCATGCCATCATAGACTCCATGCAAACATTTATACGTGGATTTTACCTTGGACAGTGGGCTGTAGTTTTGGATGCCTGAATACCCTGTTTAGGCCTGTTTAGGCTTTTTATAACATTCAAAGCTCTTTAAGACTCTTCATCACATAAGACTAGTTTTAAATTATTCCCAACATACAAACTAACCAATCTTTCTCAATGTTCTATAAAGAACCATCATACACATACATACACAGGCCTGTCACCAGAATTCCATAAAGAAACCATATATGAAACAAAACATTCATTCTTTCTTAGATTAAATAGAAGACTCACAATTCAATACCAGATTCAAGCTCAATGTTCCATGGCTTTCAAATCCTTGTTTTCTCCTTCACACATTCTTGATTTTACATCAAAATCTGCTCCTTCTCCATTAGCTTTAGCATCTCTTGAGTGAGGTCCTCCCTCACTATTTCTCCTCTCTATTCTTCATTCTATCTTCTTTCCTTGAATGAGAGGAACTTTCCTCTTTATCCTTCTTCTCCTCTACGTCCCTCTCATTCTTCTTTTTTTTTTTGAATTCTCTCTTTTTCTCTTTTCAATAACCTCCCCTCCAACTTCTATGCCCAATTTGGGCTTAAGGCAAAACAAAATAGTGTTTTTGATCTTTAGCAATATACTAAGGTTGAAAATAGTTTCAACCATTTCTCCCTTATTTCCTCAACAGCCTAACAATCACTTTTTACCTTTTCACTTTTAAATTTTGACCATTACATTTACTTTCAAGGTAAAATTTTGAAATCTAATACAATTTGGAGGGAAAACCAGAATTTGAAATTTCACACTAGAATTTGAAACTATTGTAGATGCTCCTGCATCACTATGGTATCAAAAAGGTGAGAACATATTTATTTTTTAGTCCATGAAAATAAATAATTATATCATGCAAAAAATGTCTTTTTATTTATCAATGTTTTATCGTGCTTTCAAATACTCACATTATTCTAACATGGAGATATATGGTTTTTTAATTATTTATTTATTTATTTATTAGATCAAGTTAAAAATGGTTTTTGAAATTCCTTAAACTCTTATATAATGTAGAGAAGGATGAAAAATTAATGATTTAATGGGATGCTTTTACCAGTGGAAATAAAATGGGCGACAAGAAATCCACACATCAAGAAATTTTGCAAAAGAACAAACTTACCTATGAAGATTCTATGAAATTTTCATGAAAAATATTTGTGGGACATGACCCATTTTTAGCTTGTATTATGAGTGTTATCATGGGGTATACATGAACAGAAACACATACAAGAGATAAGTTGATGCTTTTCTAAAAAAATTCTTCTTTTGAACCATGAACCATCCTTCCTTGTTTTCATCATATTGGGCTGGTGAAACATTCAAAAATGGAACACTGGGCTAGGATTTATCTTTCTTTATTGTACTAGTAAAAGTTTAGGCCCTAGGAAAATATAAATTTTGGATCTCCTCCAAGGAGGAGGATGGAATAGACAGAACCTTACTTGGAGAGACTAGATCAAAAGGCAATTATTATTGAAATGGAGAAGAGATTTTAGGGTCCTCATTTAGACTAGGGGAAGCATGTGATTTAGAAGAAAAGGCAAAATCCTCACTGTTAGTAACCCACTCTTCATCCATAAATAACAATGTAAGGTTTCTGGGAATAAAATATTTCCACCAAGATGAACCCTTATTTTTCTAGGTAGAATGGAATTTTTGGTCAAATTCCTTATGCTAAACAAATATGACAATGAAAAAATAAGCCTTCATAGTCAATAGCTTGAGACCAAGTGTAGTCTCCTACTTATAAGGTGATTTTTTCAAGAATATTATTGGAGTGTCAATATTCACCAAGATATTAACAAATGTAGTGAAGAATAAGGTATCGCTATCTGGATGTAATTGATGAAACTCACTTACATACATGCCAATATCCTTTAGACTATAATCAATCCAAAATAATAGTAGGAGATTAGGAAGGCAAACCTATATTTTTTTCACATGTAGAGGTTTAGAGATGGGATTGAAGGTAGGGGACCATTATTTCAAGACCAATGGGTGGCGATTCAAGATCCATAACTAGCTCTAAGTCTTTTCCTTGTCCTTGCTGTTGTGAAAAATTATAATAAAGAAGCTTTTTACATAAGGGTAGATATTAAGACTGCTTGAGAGGAGGCGTTTTTAGTTCTTTAAAATCTAATTATTAAGTTTTTGAAGTTTTGGTCAATGATCCACAAATCTATAGATGATACCCCTGGTTGAGAAAATTCCTCTATTTTAAGAATTATCATAGATTCTTCTTCAAAAATCACTACCAAATAAGGAGAATAAGAGATGAGGGTTTGAGGATCCACCTTAGATGTTAGCTTGTGGGATACATCATGGATGAAAGAGGTAGGATTATATCTAGAAACCAACCTAACCTCTACCTCTATTGCCATGACATCCTATCCCCTACAAGTATAAATGTTGATCCTTGGTTGAACATATTTGAAGGGGTTTGATTGATCTGCATGACCTACCATTTTCTTCCTCCCAATTTTTGGCTTAGATCTAGGTTACTAGTGGTGATAGGAGGTGGTTGTAAATAGTAGTGGTTGGAACAAAACTAGGTGATCATCATCTCCAAATAGATCTAAGCGAGTGTTGACATTAGATAGAGATGCACATTTGAAATGGTGTTGGGTGGGAAGGGAGGTGGAGTACTGGGAGACATCATGGATATAAGGAACATAATTTTTCATGGAGATATATGTTGGTATAAAATGCATATGTTGGTTTTATTTTTCACATGGTAAAACTTAAATAGTTTCATAAATTTATAGCATGTTTTTGAATTATTGCATGAAAAATGGAATAATATTACATAGGTTATCTAAAAAATGTTTTGATATGATAATGGTTTGTATGGAATTTTTTTGTCAAGGTTTTCTCATTCCAAAGGGTTATTTCATGAAAGAATAGCAAGTGTTGTCACATAAAGTCATTGGTATGGGATCAGAAGTGCATCCATGGTGAGTATCTACAATAAGAAGACTTTTGATTGTCATGGATGTACATTTTTAAATCCATGTTCCTTCGTTGAATATTTTATATTAAATTTATGTTTCAAAATTTTAGTTGTAAGATAGGGCAAAATTTGTAAATATAATTATATGTTTCAATCCATATATGTTAAAGTTTTGAAATGTAAGACCTGAGATAAGGACAATTTGTAATCATGGTGATTTTTTGTAACACCTACTGCATAATTTAATATGTTATCTTCACTTATTTAAATTATTCTAAACATTAAGGAGGATGTTGTGTAAGCCTCTCCTCATGGAGAGATTCACTCTATCATAAAATCATGTGCATTACAACAAATTTATAGTAATATCCATAAGGAAGATTAAAAAACACCAAATAGTGCATGATAGTTAGTTGAAAGAGATTGGAATGATTAAATGACTTTTTTAAACATGGATTTTTAGGTTTCACATTTAGGAATTCACTTTCCAATAAAGAGGAACAAAGTACAATTCAAGAGGAAGATAAAATTTGTATGCCATGTGATATGATAAAAGGTAAATCCTCATCTTATTTTTACACAAATTATGTGGGATAAAAACCCTTTAAATTTGGTGCATATAATGTCATCCAATTTATTTGGTAATATATTCAACTATTAAACTAGGGTATTCCTGACATGACAAGTCCTAAAATAGAGATGTTTTCTATTTTAAGGTTTTAAATTGAACATGGTTGGAATGAAAATTAATTTTAGATTACCTTTTTAGATTTATACTAAAAATATATACCATTTAAAAAAAATCCATCTGATTTCAAGTTTGTATACAAATTTATATCCTTAGTAAGTTAAACAACTTGTCATGGTTGTGAAAATTATTGTTTGTGCATGTGGTGGTTTATAAACAACCATGAAATGTTTTAGAAACTTAGTGTTGGTTTCACAATTTACCTCATAGTTTCATAGTTAGTGGTGTGGTATTTAAAACTACATAGGCAATTGTGAAAGTACCACTTTCATAACTTGATGGTTTCAAAACCATGAAAATTCCTCCAAATTTAAAAGGCCAAAACGTTTTTATACATATTTAAAATTACAATTTATTTTTTTTGAAATTGCATGACAATTTGAGATGAATCCAAATACATAAATAAAATTTACAATTAATTCCAACCATATGTTTTTATGACCATACAATATAACCTAGATATTTTAATAAAATTGGAGTGTCACTAATACCCATATTTGATTGTGAATTATCTTATTAAGTAAATTGGATGATTTCTTGATCCAAAATTTTGACCTTCAATTTTTATAAGAATCAAGCTAACCTCATTTTAATGAGAAAACATGGAATACATCCACTTAATTGAGGGTGGACTATGGAGAAGCCATATAATTTATTTTGTGAAGGACATTAATGAGCAACCCATTCCATTGAAGAGGTTTTATTATTTTCAGTACTCTCATGTTTAATTTCAATTTAGGATGTTATTACCTACCAAATTTTTGTAGAATATGACAATATGGATATAAGATGCACTGCATGTAGAGATAAATACCCAAATAAAGGTTCCAGGATAGGATATCACAAATGTGACAATAACATGATGGTTTTATTTTTATTCTTTTTGTAAAATTATAGTTACATCATGTGGGACAAGTCTAGTTTCAATCTATGATATATAATGAATTTAATATATCACATGATTTTAGCATGGAGGTATAGTTTTGTTTTAATTATTAATAACAATTGTAACATGCCTATGTTGGTTTTGATATACACATGGTAACATTATACAAATGTACCAAATTTTATCACGATTTCAAACTATTTCAAATACATGGAATAAGGTTGCATAACAATTGTAACATACCTATATTGGTTTTGATATACACATAATAACATTATACATATGTACCAAATTTTATCATGATTTCAAACTATTTCAAATACATGGAATAAGTTTGCAAAAGGTTCTCCAATATTTTTTTATTTTTTTTGTAATAGTTGGTATGCCATGTATTTTGGCATCTTGTTGTATGATTTTGATCCAAAGGGTTCTTCCATTATTGAGTAATAAGTGTCATGAAACTAGGTTATTGGAAAAGAGTGATAATTAAGTCCATGGTGAGTAGCATTACACAATAACATTGGTGGTTTTATAGGATATACGTTTTAATATCTATGATATTTAATTTAATAAGCTTCTTTCAATGGATGTCATAAAAATTTGGTTGTAAGATATTGGAATATTTATAAATAGAATTGTATGTTTCAATCCATGTATGTTGTGCTTTTTAATTTAAATACCCGAAATAAACGATATTTGTGAAAATTGTATTTTATGTTAACAACACCTATAACATAATGCAATATGTTTTATTAACTTGATGAAATCATTTTTTATATCAATGATGATGTTTTATAATAATATCCTCATGGAGAGTTTCTCCTGAGCCTATAAGCATGTGTATCATAACAAACAAAAGGAAGACCAAGACACTCAAGAGTTTAATAATTTTATTTGAAAGAGATTGAAAGGATTCATGGAATCATTATCAATGCTAGTTTTCAAAGTTTTAGAATTTGAAATTCACTCTCCAAGACTGAGGAACAAGGTACAATCTAAGGGAATGAAAAAATAAATATACCACTTGAGAAGATACAAGGTAAATCACTATATTACATTAAAATTTTTTGGGTACCAATATAATTCAAATATTCAATATATGATAAGAAATTTCTATCAATAATATCATCCAATTTATTGGGAAAAATAATAGATTGTCAAATAGGGGTATTCATGATGTGATAAGTGTTGAAGTTTTTATATTTAAGGGATAAAAAATCATAGGGTTGGTATAAAAAATATTTTTAGATTACATATTTGGATTTATATTGAAAATTAATGAAATTTAAAAAAACTACATGTGTTTTTGAGTCCCTGTGTAAACTTTATTACCTTTTAAAGTTACAGTATTTTTTAGGGTTTTAAAAGTACTGTTATAAAAAAATATTGCACCCTTCCAAAGAATTTTGAATCCTCCTCACTTAGGTGATAGTATGATAAATATTAAAAGGATATGGGTGACCTTATAGCTAAAAATAATCTCTAGATAGGGTTATATCTACACTTAATATGTGTCACTAAACCTACTACATGCATGGAAAATGGGGAGAGAACTGAAAGAAAAATAAACTAGGGAGTTGATTCACTAAATCTTATGACCCTAAAACTAATTTTTACAATGAGAAAAATAGTACAATATCCTCTTTGGAAAATAAAACTAGTATAAGGTAACCTTTATCCTCTTTTTTCATTTCACAAAGATTCATGGCTCAACTCAACTATTATATCACATTTATAAGCTATTTTATGGCTCTATTTAGGCCTATTAGGGCTTCACTCCTTCATAGCATACAAAATCATGTATATATAGTACTCAAATGTCTATACATAATTTAAAAACCTGAAAAAATCTTAAATCACACTTTTCTCTACCTAATAACCAAAAACTAGCACATTTGGTTGGTTACATCACTCACAATATTGATTTGAATTTTCAAACCCTACCCCAGGGTTTAAATAAGCTCTGCAAACCTGAGAAGGGGATTTTTGTTCTTATCCATTCGAAAATGAGTTTAAAATAATCATAGTGGTTTCATAATCTTTGATCAAATGTTTCAAACCTTATCTAATCAACTTCTACCCTCCATGATATCTATGTTATGCATTTTGATAGTATTCTAAGTTGGTTTGTAGGACTGTATTCATCTGAGAAGGAACATAATGGTGTTTTAGGTCTTATAAAAGGTTTCAAATGACTGTGTTGATTAAATTAAGTATCTATTGATACAATATACCCTATTCAATTATTTACTCCATTCTTGGCGGATACTTTAGGTTAGTTTATATAAATGTTTTATTTGACTGAGTCATGTTACTCTATTGTCTACAATCATGGTACCTTATTTATGAAATATGTATCTATTAAAAAACTTTGAGTCATAATAGTAATATTAATAATATTCTAAATGCATCTTACTAGAAATTATATTTAAATGTCAACTCAGCTCACACATGATCCTTCTCTCAAGAGTACATTTCTCAGTATTTCTTATTACAATGTACAAGTGACCCAGGGTCTTCAACTTTAAACCTTCTCAAGGGAATTTGAAAATAATATACTAAATAATTGAAGCACAATATTAAAACAAGTATCAACTTACCAAAAACACAAATATCATCATAAATTGGTTATTATCACATCTTCCTTAATCCATTTATAGTCAAGTTCCATTGCACATATATATGAAATACATGGTATGCTATCAATTTGGTCTTCAAATAATAAAATGTATATTTGAGTTCTTGGGGTTTACTTCATTTAAAATTTGAATCCACCCCCATAAATATGAGTCTCACATAACCATTTACAAGTCTTTTATATTATGCAACTACCCTAACTAATTTTCATCTCCCTCATGGATGTTGGGAGACTTCTAACTACCTTAAACTCTAACATGACCATCAAGATGAAAAATCATGCAATATAGGTATGAATATAGTTAAAATTGACCACTTTCAAGTATACACAATAGGAATATATTTTTTAGAACTCCTACACACATGACTAATGATCTAAAACCTTGTCAAAATATTCAAAATTTCAAATTAAGGAAATTGGTGGAAAAATTCCAATGTGACTCCAATTCAAAATTGACAAAGATTTAGCACATAATAATGACTCATAAAATCCTAAAATTACTATGATCACTCATAAAAGACTAAAACATTAAAAATAAACCAAAACTTATAAATGGTAGTGATGTTCCTGCATCATACTCCTAAGGAGCTAGGGAAAACATTCCATGAAATTTATAACTTTTTTTATTTTGATGTTGTATTGAACATCCCTCATTTAAATTCATGTTATCCTATATCCCAAGGTTTATTTTAATAATATAGACCTTCTTGACGCTTTTTTAAAGTTTATATGGCTCCTCCTTTGATGATCTCTCTCTTTCCATGGATTTCTAAACTAATCATGGGAAAATATTTATTGTTCTTCTTATTCATCCAAAGACATACAAATGAAGTAAACAAGTCAAAAATAACTACTCCTTACTAGTCCTCTTTAAATCCAATTTTTCCCCTTCAAATGTTTTTTCTCTTTGGCTACCATCTCTTCTTCATATTGGCTCAAGATTGTCTTCAATACAAATTAAGTTGCTATTATGGAGTATTTGGATCATATTAGACTTAAATAATATTATTATTACAATATTTACTACCACATCTAATTCTCCTCTATAGTATATTGATTTATCTCTCCTTTATATTCAATTGGTGATAAGTAAGTTAAATCTACCTTGTTATAACTTAGGGCTTTAAGCACTTCAACATGTGCTTCTTCTTCATTATCTCCTACTGCAACCTCATAGATTTATTCTTGCATGCAAATAACTTCTTTGGGTTCCTCTATTTATTCTTATCCTTGTATCAGCATATTAATCAACTTCAATGTATCCTTGTACAACTCATCTTCAATAATGTTCATAACAACATACTCATCAAAAACAACATGAAAACTATTACCTTGTGTCTATTTGACCTCCACATAACTTTATAAACTCAAACCTTCTTATTTGATGTTTACAATGAGGCTTGATGCTACTACAAATCCTTTTTCTCCTTCTTCTTCATCAAATGGTTCACCTTCTTGAAGGTATCATAGAATTGTATAACCATACTCAATTGTCCAATTAACTTATTGTTCATCATTATCATGTTATTCATTATCCTCTCTTATCATCCATTCCTTTTATTCTCTAACATCTTATTCATCATATTTCGGTTCTTTACCTATATACACACATTCTAAGACATCATTAGTCACAATATTTTGAGGCTTGATTGCCCCTTTTCTTTCTCTTTAAGGATACTTTGCTATAAAATTCACCCTTTATATTCATCTCTTATCTTTCAACTTCTTGATATTCCATCTCACTTTCCTCTTGATGTGTACAAGGACTCTTGGTCTCATTTCTTCCAATACTTGATCTAACATTGTAAAAACCATCATCATCTTAGAAATATCCTTTTCTCTCTCTATTTGTCTCTTATGTACTTATTTTACTTATTCCATATTATAGTGGAATTCCAAATTCTTTAATCCCTTCATCTTCCTTTCACTTCTCTCTTTTCTATCACTCTCTTTCTAGGTCTCACCTTGACCTATTTCTTTTTCTTGTTGATAAACCTACCTAATTGTCTCATTTAACCTCACCTAGGACTCTCTCTCTCTCTCTCTCTCTCTCTCTCTCTCTCTCTCTCTCTCTCTCTCTCTCTCTCTCTCTCTCTCTCTCTCTCTCTCTCTCTCTCTCTCTCTCTCTCTCTCTCTCTCTCTCTCTCTCACACACACAATTAGGAATCCTTCCTCTATCTTAAGCTTATTGCGATTCTTTCCTTGAGATTTCACTAGCTCTCCTGTTTATCCAAGCCTCTTGGCTTAATGGTTATATCCACACCACTCTTTCTTTCTCACAACTATTCCTACCTCTCCACTCTTTCCTACAATATTATTAGGAACCTTATAGCAAAATATAAAACAAACTTCTAAACAACCTAGAAAACCTACTCAAAATAATCCTCATTCAAATGTAACTAACATTTTAAAAATATATAACATACCTCATCCATAGAATGTTCCATATCTCATACCAAATGACGTAGAGGTCTTTGTTGATCTATCTAATATTGATGCAAAAATAACTCTCATACACTCACCTCTACCTTCAATCACCTACCTATGACTTGATTTGTTTTTCTATCTTCAAAGACAATCTATTTTAGTAATCCTTCTCAATAAATAATTAACTAAGATTATACAAATATGATTAAATATCCAATTTTTAAACATAATTCCACCCTGTTACCTTCTACCAAATCTCACACTTAACAACATGGACTTGTCTTTTAACAACTTGTTCAACTAATTTTATTGTTTAAAAAAATCATAAGCAAACTACTTCAAGGTTTCACTAGTTATTTAGGGTTATGAGCTTCATCTTCACTCTCCTTTAAGTCCTCTTTATTTTCCCTTAGAATCTCCAAAATCAACTCCTTACCATTCATTGTTTCTTTCTCTGTGATAGGCTCTCTAGTACTGTCATTTTTTGTATTTTTTGCAATGTATAGATTAGTACAATCTCCTCTTGAGAACTAAAACTATTTTAAAGTACCCTCTATCCTCTTATTACCTATGAGAAATATTTAATAATCAACATAGATATTATATTACATTTATAAGCCCTTGTTAGGCTCTATTTAGGCCCATGAGGTCTCCACTCCTTCATAAAATACACACTTGTTTTTATACCATAATCAAAGGTCCGTACAAAATTTTAAAACCCAAAATATCTTAAATCACATTATTATCTGACCAATAACCAAAAAATAGCATATTTGGTTGTTTACATCACTCACAACATTGATTTGAATTTTGAAACCCTAGCATAGGATTTAAACAAGCTCTGCAGACCCTAGAAGGGGATTTTTGTTCTCCATTCCAAAAGGAATTTAAAATAACTATAGTGGTTAAATAACCTCTACTCAAACATTTCACACCTTTTCTAATCAACTTATATCCTTCATGATACCTATGGTATGCATTTTGACAATTTGGTATGTAGGATTGTATTCCTTTGAGAAGGAACATAATGGTGTTTTAGGTCTTATACAAGGTTTCAAACAACTATGTTGATTTACATAGGTATCTTTTTATAAATTATACCTTATTAAATCATTTATTCCTTTCTTGAAGGCCACTTTTAGTCAATTTAACTAAGTCATGTTAATCTATTATCTACAAGCCTAATACCTTGTTTATGTAACCTGTATGTATTAAACCACTTTGATTCATAGTTATAACCTTAATGATATTCTAAATACAACATAACAATACATATATTTGAATGTCAACTTAGTTCACCGATGATCCTTCTCTTAAGAGTACCTTGCTCAATATTTCTTATTACATCATACAAGCAACACATTGTTTGCAACTTTAAACCTTCTCAAGGGAATTTGAAAATAATATTTTAAATACTTGAATAACCATTAGAAAACAAGTATAAAATTAATAAAAACAAAAATATCATCATAAAATTCTTGTTATCACATCTTCTTTCATTCATTCATAGTCAATTTCTATTACACACATATATGAAATACAACATTTGTTATTAATTTGGTTCTCAAATAACAAACTATTTATTCATTTTCTTATAATTTAACTCCTTCAAACATCTAATCTGACCCCATAACTCTGAATCTAACATAACCATTTAGAATTATTTTATATTATGTATCTACTCTAATTGATTATCAACTCCCTTATGGATGTTGGGAGATTGCTAACTACCTTAACCTCTAACATGATAATCAAAATGACTAATCATGTGATCCAAGTATAAAGTTAGGTAACATCGACCACTTGAAAGTCTACATAATAGGGCTATATTTTTGAAAACTTTTGCACACAAGATTAATGATATAAAACGTTGTGAAAATATTCAAAATTTCAAATTAAATAAATTTGTTGGAAAATGCCAATGTGAATCCAATTCAAAATTGACAAGGATTTAACACATAATAGTGACTCCTACATGCCTAAAATTAATATGATGCCTCCAAAATACTCAAACATTGAAATGGACCAAAACTAATAAATGGTGATCATTCTCCTACATCACAATGTAAGGTGAGCTAGGTCTCTACTTAATTAGATCAACCATTTAAATCTTTCCACTACATAAACTAATATAAGAGGGTAAAATGAGTTATATTATTGATTAATAGGTATATAAAATAGTAGGGCTATGGCATACTTTTAGTGGACTAATTGATTACAATACTAAAATGAGGCATAAATCTAGGAGAAAAGAGTGAGGGAGAGAATAGAAGTTTCAAGATCCAATGTTTGGTATAAATCACTCATGGATAAGCTACACAAAAGATCAACTACCAAAAGATAGTTATGAAGCCTCTATTCAACATGTGTGCTCCTCATTTGATGATAACTTGATCAAGATGACGTAGGAGTTGTCTTATCAGACGACTCACCTTTGATCTCTTCAAATTACCCTTTAAGAGTGATTAGGAAATGAATAGTCACATTTTTGGAGTCTAACTACTTTTGACACTTTTTAAATACTTATAAACAATAATCTTTCCACATCTATTCTTAATTTTCCTTCATAACTCTCACATTTCCTCTCTTTGAGTCCTATTCCTTGTATCCATATTTTGGCACAAGGATCCTTTGTTTGAATGATCTAAAAATTTCTATTGGGTACTATTTATCCCATTTTATATTCACCCGAAGTTTCATGACCCAACTCCTATGGCAGACCCACTTACTCAACGCCCACCTTTCCCAATTAGGCCTACTTAGACCTAAATTAAGCCTAAAATAAAATAAAACATACAAGAACATAAATTTATAATTAAAAAAATAAAAAAATTAGGGTACATTAAACTATGTCATGTGGCAATGTTTCATGCAATTATAAGGGTTTGAACTTGACTTATGCAAAAAACAAGTTTTCTAGACATAGGTTGGAAAAACATAGGTCTGAGAAGGCCAAGAGAAAATAAAAATGCATGGAGGGCGTTATGGGACACTTTAGAAAAAAACAATATCTATATAAATTCTTCCCCAACATCATTCAAATCCTTCAATATTTTTTTCACTTGAACACTCTCTAAATCTCTCAAACATGCCAATATTCATAATTCTTCATGTATTCCATGTTTATCAAGCATGATGTAGGTTTTTTTATGGTTTTTTTTATCAACTTATAAAAATAATAAACACCCTCTATGGAATATAATGTATTAATAAAACCTTAACTAACATTATTTATTTCACTCTTGCACTAGAAAGACACATCTTGATCACACTTGTGTAAAACTACACTTGGGTGTAGGTGTTCCTAGACATTGTAAAGCTCCTCATGTCATGTTATAAAAATTTATAGGATTATTGAAGGTGATAAGGGGTTTTTAAGGTCTTATATGAGCTTTCCATATGATTTAAAATTCACCTTAGGTGTATAGTCTCACTATCCAATCTTATATACCTCTTTAGATTGATTGTTAAGCATGAGAACTCACTAGATGGCTCTTACAACAACGAACACCCCAAATTATTAAAATAGAAATGAAAATTATGTTTATGAGTTTATTAAAGGTGTGTAGATATTCTTTTAGTAAGTTAATATTATTAAAAATTATCATGCCTTCCATACTTTCCTCACATTATTGAAAACAAAATCACAATTTCCTAATTGGACTATATGTCTTTTCTAAGATTATCACCTTGTTAGGATTAAAAACAATCCAAATTACATGATTTATTATATATAAAAAAACATAGAAATAATGTGAGGAATTATTCATATTAGTTACTTGTCACAACCTTTAGCCTCCACCCTCTAATTTAAAGTATCACTTTCTTTCAAATTGGTGCAAGTAGACTCGTAAGTACATATAGTTAGGTATAATGGCTTTTTCCAAGAGTTATTTTACCTTATTAGGTGATATATCCCCATGAATTTTTTATATGGTTTAAAACATCTCAAGTTAATTTTCATGTTACCTGATCTTTAAAAATCCATGAGTACCATCAAGACTCTTATCACCCTTTGGTATTCTTGATGGTAAACTTGTTGAAGAACACCAAGACCTACTACTTAAATCCTTGAAGATTGTCACATAATCAAGGAAGTTAGTGATATTTTAATTGAGATATGAATACTAACATAGACATATACAAGTGCATTGAAACACTCTTTTCATTAATAGGTTATATATCTCTTCATTTACTCACTCATACTTGTAGTCCTATTGAAGACACTAATACTAAGGCTTCTCATAACCTACTATCCATCATTTATTCTTGATTTATGGCACCTAAATATTTTTATAATAGATATTAGAGGTTTTTAGAGGGTTTTTAGAATAAAATTAACATAATAAACATGTAAAAACACCAAAACCATGCCTTCTATCTTCACAAATCAAGAGACAAAGCCTTTTTTTGCCACTTCAGTGCTCACACATGACAAATAAGTGTTGGAGGTGATGGAATAAGACCAATAGGATCTTGAAATACCTAAAATAATATTTTAACTTTAAAATGAGCTCCAAAAATACATAAAACTTTCTGAAACTGAGCCAATGGGGATTTATGAGGGTTTTAAAGCACTTTTTTTTGTTTATGATGGTTCATAAAGTTAATAACATTAAACTTGGAACCAATACATGAAATTTAAAGGGAATAGGGGCCATTATTTTTTCATAAGATTATTTATCATGTTTTTCTTTTTTCTTCATACACCAAACATTAGAATATGGCCTTCACTAACTTGTAAGGAGCTCGATGGAGATGAAATGTTTTTTGTCTTCTTTGGACCTATACAAGTTTTATAAAACATTATTTAGAGCTAAAACACTCAAGACAATTTGATATACACGTGTAAACTATTGAAAACATGTTTTCCCTCTTTTGATAGCCCATTATGGATGTGTTATAACTACGTACAAGTATAATCATTATATTTTTTGAATTGAAACTATCATATTATGAACTTTACCTACTAAATTCACATTATAAACCTATTCAAAATAAATTTTAAATTAATCTAATACATAGTTTATACCCTTTAACTTCAATACATAATACATAATAATCTAATACATAATAACTTCAAACATGTTCACTGTGCATTGAGAAGGCTTAAAGTGACTTGTTTTTTTTATTTAGTGTAAAGGGGGGCTTATTTTTAATAAGGACCCCATAACTTAGAATTCAAATAGATGGATAGGGCCTATAAATACAAAATATCACCATAAGTCTAAAACACATGGCTAAGTAAGACTAAGGACTACGACCAGCTCAAAAATAACCAAAGAACATCCAAAAAGAGGGGGTTTTAAGGACAAAAACCACAAACATTAAAATTAAATGAGATCCAAATAATAAAAATAAGTATCAAGATCAAAAAACAAAATAGGCCAAACCTTTTAGGCCTTACCTCCACCTTCCACATGAAATCTGTAAGGACATCCAACTCAAAGCATGGCAGATGGCTGGGCCTCCACTTTTTGTTTCTCCATTTTCGTCAAACTTTAATCAAATTTTTTTTATCCTTTAATTTTTTTAGCAAAAAATATTATCAAAAAAATATTCTTTAGAGTTACAAAAAATTAGATTAGACTCTTCTCCATCCATTATATTTCCTTTCTGAAAGGATGGAATTATATTTAGAACACTAACTTCTTGAGGATCATCTCAAAATATAATTTATTGAATACATTTATTTTTATCTATTAAAAATTTAATAAGTTGTTTTACCTTTCCATCTATGATGTTTCTTTTTTCATAGGAGGGAATTATATTTGGAATGCTAGATTCTTAAGGAGCATCTAAAATTTTACCTACTTGAATACATTCATCCTTATATATACCCACTTCAATAGGCTGATCCAACATGTGCTCTATATCATTATATTCATATACATCCAAAATATCTCTTCCATCATATTCTAAACCAAATAAGGTTAAAACATCTAGAGAAAAATGCCTTTACCAAGTTGGTTTAATTTTTATTTTTACTAAATAGGAAAAAATTGAGGATAGATGACCTATATCAAAATATTAATGACACCTAAATGGTAACCCTTTCTAATCCAACATTTGTCTTTGTGATTGATCTTTAACTATCAAGTGAATGAAGGTTGTAAGATTGAGCATTATATCTATGGAAACTAAGATTCTAGAAAAAGTGATGTGAGTGAAAAAAATAATTAGTTGAATCAATATGTAATAATTTACCAATGGAATTCCCAATGGAATTGAAATAATTTTTACCCTTAAAATAGAGGAGAAAATGTAGAAGATAGTTCCAAATGGGTCTAGAAGAGAAAGAATTAGAGAGGGAGTTGAAATAAGGATCCCACAGTTTCATAAATATTTGGTGTTGATTCCAACTCCAATGATTCTATAGAATAATTTATTTATCCTCAAAAAGGATAAAAACAATAATAAAATATTTCTTTTTCAGAAAGGTATAGTTCCACTTTACCTTTCAAAATAGGTTTTCATTGTAATGAGATCCATTCATATAGATCCTAAAGATTGGACTAGAGGTTTTTGAAATAAAAAATGATTCCCCCACTAAGATAATAATATATAATTTCAATAAATGTGTTGAGGGATTCATTCTCTAGTTTCAAATAAGGAATTTCAGCCATTGGTTTTAGGGGCAAGCATTTGAAAGATTTTTGTAAATTTTTGAGCACTTTAGAAAAAGTCTTAGTTTCATCCCTACCACCTACAGTTGCCTTAGGATAAACACCTACTTCCACCTTAGATTAAAATGGAAACCCTAAAACAATATTGGATGGAAAAGGAATAATGTCACCATCGAGGATGTTGATTAAAGACCCCAATTCAGCATTAGGGGACGTATGAGACACTACACCTAAACTATCAATGCCAAACTTGGTACTAGCTAAACAAGATGGAAAAGGATAAAGTTTAAGAGTCTTACCATTTTATTTAGCCAAAAATGAGAGTGAGCTAGGAGAATCCATTTCTTAAAGTGACTTGTTAAACATGGACATATCATGGATACTTATAAGACAATAAAGACCCACTAAATCATGCCTAGATGTTACAATAAATCCCCCTCACATTGGAATTCATGACTTTTGAAAATAATAAAACATTATAAGGATTAAAAATCATAAAAATAACTTTGCATTGATCTTTTAGTGAAGTCACCTTATCTCATGTCTTCATGTGAATTATTTATGACTTGAAATTTAAGAAATACCTTAATTTCCAAAAAATTATGTTAATTTATCCAAAACATGAGATTGGAATGTTTGTTTTTTTATGGATTTGCCTATTCATGCACCTGCTCACTATGGTCATCATGAGATCATGATGATTTATCATGTCACCCATGTCACAATCTAGAATAAGAAAAAAATAGGCTCACAAAAAGAATCTTAACATTGTCAAAAATACCTAAAATAATTCTAAGTGTTTCATTAGAAGACTATAACCATGGAGATAACTCTAAAACTAGGTCATGTCTCATGGACATAGACTAGACCTCTAAAACATTGACATAACCTAAGGACCTATCAATAAGATATCACCTAATTAAAAAGTATGACATAAAAACTAGGGTTTATTATAGGTTATCCACAAAGTTAAAAGGACAAGAACCAAGTTTTGAATTATAATCCCTAATGGTAGCCAATTTTGGCTAACATCTTTGATGACCTCATGGGAATGCATGATTTTTATGTACCTTAGAATAATTGCCTTGTCCATCCATTAGAATATAGAGTAACACATCACTCAAATTCAGACCTAATTGGGCCTTAGACCTAATTAAAAATTCCTTGAACAATCAAAAATAACTAACATACCTCCAAAACACATAAAAAAATGAGAACACCACACTAAATCAAGACACACACCTATGCTACAAAACAATTATGGAAAACCAAACACAAGAATGATACTAAATACAACTAACCTTAATACATATTCCTCCTAGATAAAAAGTAGAATTTATAAAAAGTCTTCTTCTGTGAGATAGATAAGGGTGTTGAGAAACTACCTTTTGATCATAATGTTTGATGGATTAGTCTTATTGTTTACGAACTCCTTTAACATACTCTCAAGTGTGTCAATAAAATTTAACATGACTCTTATGAAAACATAATCATTTTTTCATCCAACATTCACCTCATGTTTCTCCTAGATGGTTGAATTCACCTTAGAAGTGATCATATCTTAACTCATAAGGGAGGTATTAGCTTTAGCTTCTAGTCAATTGATGAAATGGTGTGATTTATCTTATATGACCTCTAGGGGGTTCCCAAATTTCTCTTCAAGGAGGATATTATCCTTAGAAACATCCTAAATATACCTAATAGTAGGTATATCACTTTTAAGGTCCTCAAATTCATTGAAAATGTCTAAATACTACTATCAAAGATCATCTTGAACCTCTTCATTTTGACTTGAAAAGGCATATTGCATATTATTACCTTCCATTATCTTGTTTGAGATAAATACAACCTTATTTGCATCATTATAATGATTAATTTGGACTGAAAATACCCTCACATGTTTGAAATAGTCTTCATGAGTTATTGGTTCACTAGGAATCTTGATTTCTTTGACTAAATCATTAGGCTATTGCCACATATTTTAAACATATTTTAACTAGCAGCTTGAGGAAGTCCAACTTGAAGCATATATACATCTTTCTCCTTGTGATCCATAAGACTATTAATAATTTTAAAATAATCCATGTGATCATGGTGTATCTACAATTAGGCTCTCTCAATATTTTCCTCTTTCTTATTGGAAGCCATTTCAATCAAACTTAAGACCTTGTATTATTCATTTGGGAGGTCTTACACTTCAAGATTAGTTACAAACCCTTAATTGATATTATCTATCCAAATGATTCTTTATTATTCTTCTATTACCCACTCAACCATTTATGATTTGTAACAAGAAGGAATGAAATCATTTACAATCAAATGAGAGAGTTCAAAATAAGATTTTGCCTCTCCTTAGCTACTTGAGACATCTTGGAAGATATCTAAATTATCATCTATTGTAGAAAGTTGTTCCAATTCATCAAGAAGATCAAAGAGATATTATTATTGGTCATCCATGATCTCTTAGATATGACTAACTGGATATCTAACTACTACAACTATCTTATTTAACTTTTGATCATTATTAAGAGTGTTCTTTCCTTCAAATTTTACTGCCAGTTCATCAAGATAACCTTTATCCTCACCTTTGAAGATTGATTTGATCTTTTATTCACCAATGAGAGTGTCAATGATTATTTATTCATCATGTTTACTTGAAGTATCTCTTAGATTAAGTTCTCATGTTTGTTAGGTTTTATATATTTTTATTGTATTTTTCGTAGTTTGTCCTTTTGTGGATTTATCCCACATTGGTAAGTTTGACTTACTTCTTGTTTTTCCTTTCCTATATATGCAATGTTTCTTATTTGAAACATATGGAAGTTATTTTTTGGATATTATATGATATTTCCTTTATGTTTACATATCATATTTGTATCTCTTACAACTCTTATTTTAATTTTTTTAATTGTTAATGCTTCATATATTGGGTTTGCAATGGTCTTGTTGATTTTATTTTCATGGTATCAGAGTTGAAGGTGTGTGTGCCACCCATTCATAATTTTACTACTACAAGGGTTTGTCCATTTATAAAAATTTACTCTCAATGGAGTGGAGGTATTTTGTCTATATAAGACATATTATTTTGACATTGATCAAGACATATAGATCCTAACATTTACCATTAGGTGCTTATTTTTCTAGACCCATGTTTAAATTTATTTTGGAAGATTTTTAGGCAAATTTTGCATTTTTTAATGGTTTTTGGCCATATCTACATAAAAATAAAAATATAAAAGAATAAGGTCATATAAATTTGATTATTATGAAATTTTAAATTTGTTATAATCCCTAGACATCAAGTTATACATCCCTTCTACTCAAAAACATTCTTGTGGGTTTGCTGAAAGATACCTACCACCAATTCATATTTATCTCATAGGCAGTATGGATATAATTTTTTTAGATTTGAGAGCTAGTATGGTTAGATAATAGTTCCAAATTTACTACCATAATAGTTGGAATCATTTTGAATCAATATGTACACTCTTTTTGTAACTTTAAAATTACTGTAACAATCTATCTTCATCATCTAGATAGTTGGTCAGTTTTCTTCTAGTTTAAGGCTATACGATCTATAATTTTATATTTAACTTGTATAGAGGATATTATTTTAGGTATTATTTAAGACTATAATAGTTAGTTCCATTTTACATTAGTCCGTAGTACATTTTGAGATGTCATAACAGGGCCCATTCACCCAGTTTATTTGGATCTTGCAAAAATCTTACTTAAGCTAGCTTCCAACCATTTTTGACAACATTTACATGGTTTATGATAAGTCAATTGATATAAATATGTTTTTTTGAATATATTATCTAGATTCATGAAGTGGTAAATCGTTTTATATCCTTAATACATTTAATTTTTGTGTAATGGTTACTTATATGATCTATTTTAATGATGGAAAACTTGTAAAGACTATAACTTTTGATCCTTCAAAATTGAGTACTATATTTTTTAGTAAGTGCATATTATTTCATTATTCATCCATTGAGTTTATTTATCATGTAAGATGAAATCAATTATAAAGTGAAAAATTTTGGGGGCCTTACACTTTTTGTTAGGTTTATGTTTTCCACGTTAGATGAATTGTTATTTTTTTTTGAGGGGGGTGGTAAATCTTTATTCTCCTCAACTTTTTCCTTGTATTTTAAAAATGGAGCCCGTAAAAACATCAAAATAAATTATTTGTAATATCAAAATTTTGGATACACTTACAATGGAAAGGCATGTGGATAATGGTGTTTGACGATATTCCCCACTTTATAAATGAGTAATATCTTGCCTAGATTGCATCCATGAAAGATGAGGATATTTGTTAAATTCAATTCCATGTTTAAGATATTTTGTAGTGTTATGTCACATGTGATACATCAACAAAGGAAGCTTGGGATTCTATTTTAGTATTATTTGAGAAGGATACAAAGACTTTTAGGTCTTTTGCACCCTCTTTTACTCCACCTCATTTTGTTCCACTTTCCTCTCTTCTTCTTAGCGAGGATATATTTTTTGATGATGACACTGATGTTGGTGAGGAACTATTGTAACTTAATTTTTATCCTCATAATGTGGATTCATTCTTTACTAGCCACATGAATTTGGATTTCTCCTCATTTTGTGAGGGCATACTTGTTGATGGTGATCTAGATGAGGCATTCTTACCTCTTACACCTCTCACTATACCTACTCATATATTTTGTACTCCAATTATTCATTTCATTGATTGATAGGACATGGTTTTTGAGGATGTGGAAACTTCACCATCACTTTTGGAGATCATGAATGAGACACAATCATAGCTTCTGGAGGATGACTTTTATTGTGACATAGTTGTCATTCCTTGATCACCTACTCCTCTTGTTTGTGAAGATATGTGTTTATAGGGTGATCTCCATGAGGAACCTATTATTTTTGTACATTTTTATTTCTATCTTATTATTACTCTTTCTACTACATTGATTACTAATCCTAGTTCATATCCACTTACTTATGTACTTGGTTGATTTTAGAAACATACTCTTGGATTTGGATATTATGTACTTCACTTGATGGGATACACTAATGGAGGTATTGGTATACTCTTACAAGGTATTGTCTCTCCTATTAGAATCAATATTTTTATAGGTGATGTGTCTTTGGGACATCTTGTTCACAACACATAGGAAGAAGGTACATTAATGGGAAGAACATTTTATTTTTAGGACTATCTCATGACATATGTAGACGGTTTCATATATCCTTTCCATCTATGGAAGATATATAGTAGTGATATTCATGTGGGGTGAATTAACTTGTCCTTAGGGGGATTCCACATGAATTACTTCCTTCCTTTCTTCCCTTATTTTCTCTCTTTTACATAATTTGGGGGAGGGGGGAGTTTTGTTCCTATGCATTTTCTTACTTTACCAATTTGAAGACATATATTGTACATGAGTCCCTGATCAGGCCATGTTTTTTGGACTCATATTATGGATATGCTACTTTTTTTTGGCTATTTTTTCCCCTAAATTCACTTGAGGGAGGTTTTAGAGTAAGTTCTCAGGTTTTATAGGTTCTATAAATAGTTTTTATCTTTTTACTAGTTTGTGATTTTATGGATTTATGCCAGATTGGTTAGTTCAACTTGATTCTTATTTATCCTTAGCTATATATGCAAGGATTATCATTTTAAACATACAAATTTTTTTTATGTATATTATACGGTATGTCCTTTCTCTTTACATGTCATATTTGTATCTCCTACAACTCTTATTGTGTTTTTTTAATTATTAATGCTTCAAATCTTGATCTTGGAACAATCTTGTTGATTTTACATTTAGCATCTTCATAATGTTCAATTGAATCATTATCATATTCACTTGGTTTCCAATATATTATCCATATAATTTGATTTTATTCCAAAATGGAGGTTATGGGAGGGTAAATGTTGTTCATTTGATAGAGTGGGATGAATAGCTTCATGAATTATCTTGGAAATTAGGTAAACACTCTTGAATCTTGTTATTTTTAGATCAATATGCTTATCAAGAATTTATTGGAAAGGGATGGATAAGGTGTGCATATGAAAAGGCTCTAGCTTAGCTTTAATTCCCCTATTGAGGAATCCTTTATCTTGCTTCTGTCATGACTCAACTATTTGCTTCCAACTTGGAATTTTAAATATAGGAGTCTCCTCTTGATGGTGTGTTTTAACTTGAGGGTTGTGTTAAGGGCTTTGGAAGATTTTATATTATATTTCTCTTTTTGTTATGATTTATTAAAATATATGATCATTTCCAAACTAAACCTCCCTATCTACACATGGTTCAATTTCAAGCTTTATCTTTTCAAAACTCTCTCCAAGAAGATTAGGAGGAGAATGAAATTTTCAAGGATGATTAGGATCATGATTAGGAGGTATATATTGATGATAGAAATATTGATCATATTGGTATTAAGGTTGATAAACTTGATAATATTGTTAAGGAGGATAGGAAGAGTAGTACTCTTTGTAGCAAGACTATTCATATGGATAAATAGAGTCATATAGAAGATACGTAGGGTCATTGTATGACTAATATGACTTAACGTAGGGCTGATATGGATTAATATACTACTGATAAGATAAAATTACTACTAATATTGATTAACATAGGCTTCATATGGTTCACTAACTTGAATAAAATTGAAATGCACCCCAAACTCAACCATCAAACTTCATGATAAAGGAGAAATAGAGAGAGTACATTATTGAAAGAATACCTCGGTTGAAAAAACTAGATGGATGAACTCAGAGTTACCATTGGTGCTTGTGTTCATGCATCCAAAGGATAATATATTGAATAACAACACCAATAACTCTTCAATGGATGAAATCTTTGGTCCCACTAAGTATCCTAGATCTATTATCAACAAAAGTTTCACCCTTGAGGATTGTGTTCAATCCACCTAAATTAAATGATAGCATGCAAAATCTTCAAAGGTGATGCTCTAGATCTTATGAATACTACCACTGATTTGCATGTGCACTAATACCTATAGGACTGTAATGACATACACTTCTCCTAAAATAACCTATCACATTGATGATATAAAAAAGGTGAGGAAATATGGGAGAGAAGGGAAGATTTTTTCCACTTCTAATCCACATGAAACCTCTCATGACACTCTTCACAACCTGTAATAGATGAATAAACTACAAGAAGGAAAGAAAAATAGGGAAACAAAGCAATGTAAACTAATCCTACACTTTCTTATATCAACCATTCAAATATTCACACTACAATCAACCATATAAGAAGGTAAAACCAATCCTTTTATTAATAAATATGCATATAAAAGATCAGGGCTATGCCATACTCCTTATTGAAGGATTCATTATAATGCAAAAATTAGGCATACATATAGGAAAAAAAAGGAAGAAAGAAAAGAGAGGTGTCAAGAGGCAATGATGGACGTAAATCAATCATGGACAAGTTAAAAATAAGAAAAAAATCTAAAGGATAGTTATTAATTCTCTCTTCAACATGTGTGCTACTCATTTGATGATGACTTGATCAAGCTGGCATAGGAGTTTTGTCTTGCTAGATGACTCAACTTTCACTCTTGAAACTATTCCCAAAGAGTGATTAAGAAATGAAAATTATTGTTATTAGAGTCTATCTAATTTTAAAACTTGTTGAAGAGATATAACCAATAATATTTCCACCTCTATTCTACAATCCCCTTGATAACTCTCACATTTTCTCTCTTGGAGGCCTATTCTTTGTATCCCTATTTCATCATAAATATCCTTGAATTGAGTGATATAAAACACTTATAGGAAACATAAATGTGTATTTTAGTACCCTTTATCCCATTTCATCTTCACCCAAATTTTCATGATTTAACTCCCAAGGCAAACCCACTTACTTAACACCCATCTTTCCTAATTATGCCTAAAGCAAGCCTATAATAATAATAACCATACAATAAATATATTACTTCCAAAAAAATAAAAAAATAGTGTATGTTATAGTTAATTAATTCACATGGAAAAATGTTATGCATTTTCAATAGTTAAAACTTGAGTTATCCAAAAAACAAGTTTTCTAACCCTAATTTGGAAAAACATAGGCCTAATTAGGCTGAGAGAAAATAAATTTTGTGGATGGAGTTATAGGACACTTAAAACAAAAATATTAATTGTCTGAGTTCTTATTGAACCTCCCTGAATTCTTCCAATAAAGTTTTTTTCCTTGAACATTCTCTGAATCTCTTAAACATGCCAATTTTTATAATTTTGCATGCATTCTAAAACTATCAAGTAGGGTGTAGGTTTCGTTCTAGTTATTGATAAAATTATAAAAAATTTAAACACCATATACTTTATATTATTTCTCCATCAAACCTTAATTTACATTATTGTTTTCACTTTTGTACCAACAAGACACCTCTTGATCACACTTGTGCAAAACGACACTTGGTTGTAGGTGTTCTTGGACTATGTACAACTCCTCATATCATATTAGAAACCTTTTTGGGATTATTTAAGGTCATGATTGTTTATTTATGTATTATATTACCTTTACACATGATTTAAAATTCACCTTAGGTTCTTAGTCTCACCACCAATCCTTTATACCTCCTTAGATTTACTATAAATGAAATCTCACTACATGACTTTTACAACATCAAACACCCCAAATTCATGAAATAAACCTACCAATGATGTTTATGAGTTTATTAAAGGTGTGTAGATATTGATTTATAAATTTAATAATATTCAAAATGATCATGTATTTCATACTTTCCTCAACTTATTGAAAATAAACTCGTAATTACCTAGCTGGCATGTATGTCTTCTATAAGATTATCACCTTGTTAGGATTGAGAACAATCAAACTTGGAGGATTTATTATCTATCACAAATAATTTAACTAATGTTCATAATTCTGAATCGTATTTCATTTACACAAGCTTTAGCCTCTAGCCTCCAATTCAAAGTTACACTTTCTTTCAAATTAGTGTAGATAGACCTGTGGGTGCATACAACTAGGTCTGATGGCTTTCTCCAAGAGTTATTTTATCTTATCAGGTGATCTCTCACTATGAAAATAATTTTAAATATGTTTATAAAAATATCAATGTTAGTTTAATGTTACCTGATCTTTCAAAATCCATGAGCAACATCAATACTCTTATTACCCTTTGGTATTCTTGAGGGCATACTTGTTGAATAACACCAATACCTACTACTTGAATCATCAAATATTTTCAAATCATCATGGATGTTAGTGAGATATCGAATGAGATATGGACATTAACATAGGCTTATCCAATTTCCTTGAAACCATATTTTTATTAACAAGTCGTATATCTCTTTGTTCATTCTCTCATACTTCTAGGCCTATTGAAGACACTAAGACTAAAGCTTCTCCTAACCTGCTATTTGTTCTTTATGATTTATTTAATATACCTATAGATATTTCAAAGATAAATCATAGGTTGGTGTAGGGTTTTTATAATTTGATTGAGACAAGAGACATGCAAAAACACTAAAAACCTACCTACCATCTTCCCAAGTCAACTAATAGATCCCATTTCTAGCTAATACAATGTTCAAACATGCCATATAAATGATGGAGTTGATGTAAAAAGATAAATGGGATCCTAAAAGGCCTCAAACCATCCTTATCCTTGAACAACAAGCTCCAAATATATAAAAAACTACTTGAAACCAAGGTAGTGGAGGTTTAGAGCACTTATTTTGTCAAAAATGGTACATAAAGTTAAATCCTTAAAACCCTAAACAAATTAATGAAATTTCCAAGGCATAGGGGCCGCTATCTTCACCTAGGATCATTTTTATTGTTTTTCTTTCCTCTTTTTAAACCAAACATTG